>JABAJZ010000052.1:0-37460 GCA_018857265.1 Termitomyces sp. T32_za158 | reverse complement strand
AGCGAGGAAAAATTGCTTTTGGACACAATAAAGTAGTTCAATTCTTTTTTCGCTTCCTCTTTACTATCTAATTAGGTGAAATGTCAAACCTGTACTCGGAGATAATGTGATAAACTATGGGTTATGACCCTCAAAAGGCTATGGGTTATGGAGTATGACAGAGTTATGTGTTATGGTGACAATTTCTCTGCGAACCAACCTGGTGGATCAAAAATCCTATGGGGTATGACAGAGTATGGGTTATACCCAGTATGGGTTAAGACAGAGGCGACTGTATATGTGTGATGTATATGTACGTACTCTTGAACCCTCTCGAACCGGCTCATCAAACCACTTTCACAAAGGACCTAAAATGGAAATGATCCGTCGGTCATACTTCTGATCGGTGTACCTTTGGAGAAATACGCTCAGCCGGTCATCTGAATTATGTTGTTGCAAACTATTTTTCGTATCCTATAAAGCCCCTCGGCTCTTTCGACCCATGCTTCTTAACCATTTTCTCTTGTCTCAATCAGTGTTCGGTTCCAACAATGGGAGGAGGCGCCGCTGTCGTAACTGCTGCTACTACGCCCTACAGTCACCTCGTTGACCCCAACAGGAAGTGGTACAACAATAGGAGGTATGTTACTACTCCTTTGCGGTCCTCTATTGTCCATTCATCTTATGCTGTACTGGTCAGACTCATTGCCCTCAACGCATGGATTGTCTTGCTGTACGTTATCCTTTTTCTCTGGCTGTGAACCTCAACTTACTCCTTAATCCCAGCCTCATTACTTCGTCGACCAACGGTTATGACGGTAGTATGATGAATGGTCTCCAGAGTTTGGACCAATGGAATGGTTACTTCAACAACCCCACCGGTGGAAGGCTCGGTCTTCTTAACGCCATTCAAGTAAGTTTCCGTTTCAGTGATAATACCTTCGACGTCTAACTTATGTTAAGAACATCGGTTCCCTCGCTGCCTACCCTTTCGCCCCTTACTTGTCCGATGGTATAGGACGTCGTCCTACAATCTTCTTGGGTGCTGCCATCATGTGCATTGCCACAGTTGTTCAAACTGCTTCGCAGTCCGTCGGCATGTTCATTGGTGCTCGTTTCTTGATTGGCTTCGGTCTTACATTCGCTGGTTCGTTTTGTCTGCATCCTATAATATTTGTGGTTGCTAATTTTTGTGACTACATAGCTAATGCGGCACCCATGTTGGTCACTGAGCTTTCCTACCCTTCTTACCGTGCCCCCCTTACCTCCACATACAACTCTCTCTGGTATTCCGGTGCCATCATGTAAGCTTTGTACAGTTTCTGATGCCATGATCTTCTCTAATGTCCCGACAGAGCTGCCTGGACTACTTACGGAACTTTCAAGATCAACAGTACCTGGGCGTGGCGTGTTCCTTCTGCCCTCCAAGGCCTTCCTTCTGTTATCCAAATTTGCTTGATCTGGTTCTGCCCCGAGTCTCCTCGTTGGTTGGTCTCCAAGGGCAAAGATGCACAGGCCCTGAAGACCTTGGCATACTACCATGCCGATGGCAACGAGTAAGGGTTCCTCTAAGATCATGTTTGTTGTCGAAGACTAATGCTTTGGATGTTTCTAGAGAAGACCCCCTCGTTCGTTATGAGTATGATGAGATCAAGGCTGCTCTCGACTTTGATCGTACGGTTGTTGCCAACGTTGGCTGGAAGTCTCTCTTTACCACCGCCGGTAACCGCAAGCGTATGAGGATCATTATCGCCATTGCTTTCTTCTCCCAGTGGTCCGGCAACGGTCTCGTTTCCTACTACCTCAACAAGGTGTTCGATGGCATCGGTATTACTGACCCCACCGATCAACTCCTCATCAACGGTATCCTCCAAATTTGGAACTTGGCATGGGCTTTGGTCGCTTCTTTCATGGTCGACAGGATCGGTCGTCGTGTCCTCTTCTTGAGCTCGGGCATTGGCATGACGATCTTTTACACCCTGCAAACAGCTTTAGCTGGTCATTTCCAGAACAGTGGTAATCCTGACTCCGCCCACGGTGTCATTGCTTTTATCTTCCTGTACTATGCCGCTTACGAGTGAGTTTTCTCCGGTTCGATGCTCGGTCTATCTGGTCTCATTGCCCTTATAGCCTAGCCTTTACTCCTCTTATTGTGTCCTACACCCTTGAGATTCTTCCGTTCCACTTGCGTGCAAAGGGCTTCAATGTCTTCAACTTTACCATCTCGTTGTCGCTCATCTTCAACCAGTATGTTAATCCCATCGCTCTCAAATCCATCCAGTGGAAGTACTATGTCGTGTATTGTTGCTGGCTCGTCTTCGAGACCATTTTCCTCTACTTCTGTAAGTTTAATCATTTTTCTGTGTCCAGCCAAGATCAATCTTGTCCTTTCAGTCGTCGTCGAGACCAAGAATCGTACTCTTGAGGAAACAGCCGCTCTATTCGATGGCGATGAGGCAGTTGATACCATTGCCGGACACCACGCTGCCGTCAACGACGAGAAGGGTTCTGTCAACGAACACTCCATCGAGAAGTAGCAGTCCCAATCAAGATGTGTTCCATGACCTCTTTTACTTTCCTTTTCTTTTTTCACTAGGATATTCTTGCATAAATGCACGACATATTTCTGCTGTTCTATGGAGTCAGCTTAATATCCTTATGTGTGCTGGAGGATTTTTTTCTGATCACGTCGATACCATACGATATCTTGCCCCAATGATTTGTCTACGCACTTGTATTTTTAGGAGTTGAGTCAAATTTCATACCATTAACCCTCAATCACGTCCGAAATTTCTTTTGGCTTGCACGTCCGCTTGGCGTGCGATTCCATGAACCGACAGTCGAGTGATACGTTATGGCGGGCCGGTTTAAGATCCGGAAAGACAGCTGCAATGCCGCCGCTTGCATTCCGCAACAAACGGGTTCGTAACCGGGATATCGGGTAGAAGCATGGCATATTCAACAAATATGATGATGTACATAGGAAGATGCAATATCAAATCATGTATGCATTTCCGAACAAGAAACGCTCAAATATCTCAATAGCTCTAGACCTGTGCGAGTACTATTGTTATCAATCTCGGTACCCGTCTCACGGAGGAGTCTGCGAATAGCCGTGTCACCGGGTAATCACGCCGAGAGCGACTTGATGCATATGCAAAGTTTCCAACTGCACATGTCTGTACCAATCTTCGAATGATGCCCTTGCTGATTCCAAATGAAATGACAGAAAAGGTAAGTCAAATAAGCAGTGTGTGAATCCGATTCAATAAGTATCTAAAAGAACAGGGTAAGTATTAACATTAAGCATAGAGAATTGTATGATCAAGGGTGAGCATGTCGAGCTGCAGGATGCTATGATCGATGATAGTTTTTGGCCGCCGAGTCCTGACAAGCTAAACTGATAGCCAAGAGCCGGGATAGAATGCATATATGTATCTACTCTACACCGGGTATTGGTAATGATTGAGTGGGGTGTGTGTATATGTATGTAGCTAGAGTGTTGTGGAATATACATTTGTTGTGGCATGTAGGCGTGGAGGGATCATGTCGGGACGGAGTAAGAAGAAATAAAGGGTGGATGAGTGTAGCCTTAAAACCGGTAGATAGTCAAGCTTTAGGAGTCACAAGGTATGAAGAAGCACAAATGGCTCCAAAACTTCAGATCATGGGTTCTACGTACGCATGGTGATAATCCAGCTAACCAAGGCGTGGGCCCAACACTAATTCTAACGTTGCTCGGAGATAGAGACATCCGACCCGAGATAGCTACATAGATCTATGGTCTTGAGCCGACACGGTTCAGTGTAAGTGGAACTGATTCGTTCGTTGGGTTGACTGAACAATGACGTGTGTTAAGATCAACTGGAAGATTGTCATTATCCTCCAATCTCCTCCCTTCAACCTTGACGCCATGGCTGATGACCACCACTACCACCCCGAGATCACACTACATCGGTGCAGGTGCATTGGAACACCATCGTACAGTACTAGCGAAACAAACCGCATCAAATAAAAAAGACAAATATAAAACCAACATCGAGGGCGGAGGTGATAGACGGAGGCGGGCGCAAAGGGCGAGGTATTATAAGTAGCAAAAAACCAGGACGAAAGGACGAGAAGAGGATAGGAATTAGACGACAACGACGCGTAAAAACGTACGTAGTCCCTCGCATGTCTGATTCCATTTTACACCTTCTTCTTCTGTTTCCGTGGCGGTGTCACTGGACGTCCCACATTCATTCCTCCGTACGGGTACTTTGCTTTTTTCTCTGCTGGTTTCAAGATCTAATTGGATATCAGCGTGCCGCACACTTGATTAGTCAACCTTTAACGCACTTGGAAAGAACACAAAAGTGTTTCATCCACACTCATCATTGCACCCGCGTTATCAAACTCTCCGCAGTAATTTGGTGCTGAGAACAAGGTGACTAGGTGCCGTTTGGCAAAAAATTCATATCCATCCTCAACGACCTACAGGGACGGCGCGTCAGCCAAGATACCAGCCATTATTCCACGAAGAGAGGATATAAAGGTGCCCAATACAACAAACCAATCAATCATCAAGACATATACACACCTGATGCGCTCTACAAATTAGGTCCATATCGTGCTTTTGAAGGAAACGCGACACCACGTCGGGCCCAAACGTAAATGACACTCCCCGATCGTTCTCTGACCAACCGGTGATGTCTTTATCCGGATCTGACCATAGAAGGTCACAAAGGAGACCTAACCCGCGAACCGTAGGTACTCTTCTTCACAAGTCAAAAAAGGAAGCACACCTGTATCCGGCACATCTGTCGGACGCATAACTCTCCGTATCTGCTCCATCGACTGCAGGTCTGGACTGAGTCCCCCGTGCATGGTGAAAATCTTCTCGTCAATAATGGCCGCGATCGGGAGGCAGTTGAAACAGTCGGTGAATGTCTTCCACAGTTTGATGTTGTATCTGCGTTTGCCTGAGAGGGGAGCCATACATCAATTGACTGGTCCCAGACACGATCAGGGCAGGAGCCTACATTCATCATAGAAGCCGTATATCCTGTTTATGCTGGCGCATTCGTGGTTGCCGCGCAAGATGAAGAAATTTTCTGGGTATTTAATCTTGTAGGCGAGGAGGAGGCAGATGGTTTCGAGTGACTGTTTTCCTCGGTCGACATAGTCACCGAGAAACAAGTAGTTGGCTTCTGGTGGGAAACCGCCGTATTCGAAAAGCCGAAGCAGATCATAATACTGGCCATGTATATCACCTACATGAATATGCGTATTGTATCAACGAACCTCGTCCGGTGAACAAGGAGTCACATCACGCACCACAAATCTTGATAGGCGCTTCCAGTTCGAGGAGGATAGGCTGGTTGATGAAAATTTCGCGTGCTTTTGTACATAGGTATTTTATTTCGTATTCTTGGAGTTGCACCGGCTTGCCAGGTCTATTACCTCGGACTATGTAACGAATGAAGTCAGAATTTCATCAACAAGACAACACTTTGTCGAGACAAAGACTTAAGGTTCTGGGCGGTGCCTAGACCCTTCAAAAATAAACTACAGGAGAACGGAAGGGCTGCGGCCGCCCGGTTCGCGGTGTTTTGCAGTTTTGCGGTGCCAGGTGGCAGCGATGACCAAGCAACTCGAAGTATCCCCTGCCAACTAGATTCGCCTTCGTCCACCACACACCGGGCACCAAATGACCCACACCAACGACCGCGCCCTCGAGAAGTCGCCGAAAAGAGAGTAGTGTGCCAGCTCACCTTCGAGGAGTCTGTCGATGACCGAGTCCAGATCGATCTCCGTAGTCGAGTCCGCCATTCCGTCTCCTTAACAGAAACCTCTTTCGCTGTCGTGTAGTGTTAGATGTGTTTGCGCAAGAGCGGCCAGAAATGGATGCTGTCGCTGAAGGAGGAAGAAAAAAGGGTCAGAGGAAGAGAGTGAGGTGGAACAATGGAGGGCGGAGGGGGAGCGGCGACCTGCACTGGCAGCGGAGATGCGTTTAGGTCGTGCGCAAGAGGAAAAAGTATCGATGGTGGTGGGCAGTGCAGATAACGTCTGTTGACTGTCCAAAACCGGCAAACATCGGAGCGTGGGAACATCCTTTTCGCGCCACTGGTGAAATTTTCTGACCTTACAAATTAATGTCTTTGACAGTCTCGAGAAATACATACAAAACAATGAACAGTAGAGTAATTACAGTGAAAGCAGTCGTGTAACGAGGTTGTCCTTAGCAAGAGCTGTAGCAATGTCAGGTCACTTCAGAAATTACTTACATAAGGAAATTAAGAAAGGTGTGTCATGATGAAAATTGTCGTACATATTACCGCATCACATGCAGATGCAGGAGAAGGAGTCTAGAGGTAGTGATGTAGGTGACAAAGATCAAAGAGGCATGGCAAGTTGGACAGTTGCGCTAGTCATGATGTTTGATCTTGGAGTAACGGCAGATGCGCCGGCCCTTGCGTTCGTTCTTGCGCCAGCCCCTGTCAAAGTCGAATCTGTCGTCGGTCGGTTACGTCGCCGTCTACGCCTCGGGAACAGAGGTCCTTTGGGCATCAAACGCTCGTCAAGGTCAAGCGATATATCCGCCGACGCCTGCAAGACCTGCAGCGACAAAATTGGTCACGTCAGCCAATGTTGCAGACGGGGCAAAAAAGCTAAACTGAAATAGAATGATGAACACACCTCGATCCAGGCAACCACATCCGCCACGTCCTTCGCCTGCAACAAAAATTGCTCGCCCTCTGCTCGCACACGTATGACGTTTTTTCGCTTGCGATAATCATTCCCCAATCCGCTCTCCGCGTTTTGCATCGTGTAAACGCGCAGCAAATCCCGAGGATCATCTAAAGGCGGCACAGATGAAACAGACGACGTCCGTGAACGGACCGATGACACCGAGATTGCGTGTGTATGTGCCATTGGGCTTCCCTGATGTGTCGAAGAGAACGAGCCTCGACCATTTTGTCCGTGCCCAGGCCTGACACTGCTCCCGGCAGTGCCAACGGCATTTAGCGACAAGGGGTTCCCATTCCCATGCACATTGATGTTCGTAGATTCGCTATTCACACGACTATGCGACCGCGACCGGTTATACGATGACGGCTTGAGCAAGCTACTCACGGCAAGATTTAGCCTCGACTTGTTCGCCTGCGCTTGTACATTGCCATATATTGACGATGAAGGCTGTCCAGGTATAAACGGATGTTCACCCGTGAGACGGGGTTGTGTTCTCTCGGGCGTTATTGGCGTGACCGGCGTCGGAGGCGGTCGAAGCTCCAATTCTGTTTGCCCGGCCGGGTCAGTGCCTTCCCCGTAAAGCTTCGGTATCCGTTCCCTGGTTGTAACACCACTTGCCACATGGTCCTTTTGAGGTTTCGTAGCGGGTCCAGCAGGCATGCTAACATCACCCACACCGACTTGACGCTCCCACCAGTCACCAATCACGCCCTTCCCTCCAGGCTCTCGAGCGGGCTTATACACCTTCAAGGACGTACCCTCCAGTACACAAACCACTCTTCGCCACTTTCGGTCCCTCGCCTGTACACCCGCGCTGATAAATTCCATTTTCCTCAGAAGGATGGCACGCAGATACAACAAATTGCTATAAGGCGGGAGTGGCTCGCGTCCTTCATCATCCCTCGGCTCGCCAAATGGACCTGCTTGATGGCTGTTGTGGATATGAAACCCAAACGGCTTGATGTTGTGCAGGTTTGAGGGCGAGAGCGGGGGGAAGGCGGGATAGGGCGGAGGATCAGTAGCTTCATTGAACACAGGCAGGGAGCGCCTTCTCCGAATAGCAGCTTCGTAAGTTGGAGTCCTGCTCAGACGCTTCTTTGATGCCTGCTTCTGTTTGGGCGTAGCCAGACCCGCGTCACCATTCAAGTTGACATGCACAGACTGAGTTAAAGCCGCAGTCTTGCCCCCACCGAACCCACCCCTGGCGTTTTCCTCCCTCGCCTTAGCTTCTCCTACAGGCCTCTGCACCTGACCCAACTGAGTGTCAATCTTCAGCTTGGGCGCCCTTGCTCTCGCCTCCATATTGCCGCTCCCCCCGACCCGAGTCAACTGACTCTTCCTCCTCTCCATCTTCTTCTCCTCCTCGTCCCTTACAATCTCCTCCACCTTCTCCCTCCTCTCCACCGCTCCAAGATCGACCAAGCTCCTGGATGCGCGCTTAGATGTGTATACCCCACTCCCGCCTAATGCCAAACCCAAACTGACGCCGGTGCCAGGCATACCTAGTGACACAGAGGCTTGGATTGCCCCTGGTCGCTGTGGTGTCGCTGTGTCCATCTCGTCATCGCGCTCTCTTTGTTTCCCTTTGCCTTTACCAATCCCACCACCCAGCACATCAGGACCCGTCCGCAACTTCAACGAGTCCTTCCGTACAGGCAACGCATGTTCAGAGACATCGAAGTAACCCCCAAAGCCCCCGATTGTAGGTGTCGCCCCGCCCTCATCTCCGTAGTCACGGTCATCATCCTCAGGCCTCGCACGGACTTTACCTTTGAAGCCGTCGGAAACATGTGTAGTCGAAGTAGATGGCTTACGGTCGAGGAACGACAGGTCGAGGCCGAGGCGAGACATGTCCGGCTCAGGTAAGGAGAGGAAGTTAGACGACGAAGAAGAGCCGGCACTGTGGCTAAATGAGGTGGAGGCGGAGGTTTCGAGCGAGATGGATTGATAGAGGGGTGAGGGATTGTATGACGAAGAACGAGAGTGTGTTCCCCCTTCTCGACCGAGTGAGGTACTGGGTGAGGAGGATGAGGTAGTAGTGAGGCTGAAGTTTCCTGTGCTACCGCTGAGACTCGGACGGGGGCCGTATGCCTCTCCATCCCCGTCTTGGTCCCCGTCGTCGTAATCGTGGTCAAAGGACGTCACTTGACCACTACTTCGGCTCAGCCTCCCCTCCTCATCTTCATCCAGATCATCCTCAACCTCTTCGGGATCCATAAGCCCACCGTCATGCCCGAGGTGCGGCACATCTTCTAGGCGAAAGCGCTGGGGTGAAGAAGTAGATGGGGAGGTAGGAGGAAGTGTGGGGAGGTTAAGGAGTGGGAGTGGAGGAGGACGAGGTAAGGGGGCTGTGAGGCGGAGAGAGAGGCGGTAGGAGTGAGGTGCTGTTTCACTGCGTTGGAGGATGGGAGGGAGTGGGGAAGTGGGTATCGCAGAGGTCGAGGCAGTGGTAGTTACGGGTGGAGGGAGGTGTGCGAGGGCAGAGGACGAGACTTTTGTCATGGTGGCAGAGGCGGGTGTGGTGTTTGCGGTTGATTCGGTAAGGGTAAGGTTAGAGGCGGTTGTGGAGTAGGATGATGATTGAGAGGCTGTCGATGATGAGGAGGATGTAAGTAATGCAGCTCCTTTTTTCCGCGTAAAATCTCTGGGTAATGGCGGGGATGGGCTTTGTAGTCTGTTTGATTCAAAATGCGCGTGTGCGTAAGGCGTCGGAGGGTCCTCGGTTGTTCGTTTGAAATGTTGTTCCTGTAATTGGGGACGCGATGGTTTGCGAGTGAAAATTCGAACAGGAGACAGACTAGTGTCTATCTTCGCGGGCTTGGGTCGCTTCGCCCCTGGTAAAGGCGATGAAGGGGCCAGAGCCTCTGTTGGCAGACCATGGGAACTCGAGACGACCGTGGACGGGCTCTGACGTTGATGTTTTGAGGGGATAGGGGGCACAAATGGAGCATTTTGTAGATTATCTGTCGATTTTTTCTTGCTAAACGCGTCATGCAGATTTGGACGTGACGCTTTGCGAGTGAACCAAGCTGGCGAGAAAATCGCAGGTGTCTCTTGCTTTGTACTTGTCATAGCTTGTGAGAGGACAGATGCTATGGTCGTCGACTGCACTGTTGGGTTGGCAGATGATAGAACTGCTTCTGTTTGTCCTGCCCCATCTGATTTGAACATCGAAGGGCGGTGATTGCTCAAAGTGGGAGGATCAGGCGCTGGCCGATTCGGCCGAGGGGGTCGAACGCGCGGTTTGAGGTGGTCATCGTTGTCCCATACGAGATGCTCATCCTGAACGAGGGAAAGATGACGCTCGTCTGTGACTTGAGCCCTGTCAGAAACGGCGGGAAAAGTCGCATGTGTTTCAAAATTAGTATTGAATTCACAGCGTTTATGCCGGTCGATTGAACCTCGAAAGACACTTCCAGAGGGTGATGCAGACTGTGTGGGTGAATCCTGTTCATACCCTGGCTCGTAAGGCTTTACTAGAGTGGTATTTAGCATCGGCTGGGACATATAAGGTTTGACGCCAGCGACAGACGACCGAAACACAGCGTGACTGGGGTAGGGTCCATCGTCTTCATCCTTCACCATTGACACCGGCTTTCTACTTGGACTGAATCGTATACGCCCTGTCATCTTCTGCAAAATTCTAGTCGCGCGGGACTAACTCGGCGTTAGTTCTAGGCACATGTTACAAGATGATGCGACACACTGGGAGGGGAGTGCCTCCAAGACGAGCCGCCTGAGAGCGCGATTCCATGTTAGACGGGCTCAAGCTGAGAGGGATGCTGTGAGCTGGAAGTTGGAGGGTTGCACACGGTGAATAGACATAAAAGGAGGCACTCCTTCGTGATCAATCAGAAGACCGCTAGTGCGAAGCCGAAGCTGACTGGCGTGGACTTTAGTTGGATGGACCGACAAGAAAAAAGTGTTTCACTATGGATCAACTAAGAGTGTGTGTCTAACAAAGTCCAAACTTGTCGCCGTCGATCACGACCACTGCACTGCACTGCTTTACATCATGCACGCTCTCCCATACACTTTGGCAAAACACATCCTACTAACAGGACAGAAATGGATATCAACCTTTGTTTGAATTATGCCGACCACTACAGAAGGCCTTGAAATGGACTACAGACCCATGACCACCGACCACAAGGGCTCGTACTCGAAATAGCAACTGGCATATCGGCCATCTTGCGATGTCTTCCCAAGCTCCAGCAACGTAATTCTTAGTCAGCCGAGCTTTCCCATGTATGGTGAGCTGTGTCTTGCCGGTGGAAGCATGTCCATACAGGCAAGAAGCAGAATAACTGAATGTGCATTTGTACAGTAAGTATATACAGTAGCAAGGCACTAGATCTGTAGCTTTATGATGACGCTGTAAGCCAGACTTACAGCAAGAAATTATGTACCCGTGTGGAACAGACTCAGGCAATATGTGATGCAGCCTTTAGTTCTTTTCATGCTTGGCTGGGAGTCATAGCCACTTGTCTTCATTTTACTCATCGTTCACCACATCCATTTTCCCGAGGTGGTAAAAGATCAATCATGGCCCGGAGTCCTGACACTGCCTGGATTGGAATCAATCTTACGCCGAGATTGCTGATCCTGGCCTGAGAGTCAAGCACATTGCGTGCTAGTGTTGGATCTGAAAGATCTGAAACCTTAAAGATTACGTTTAAAATGCAAAAGACAAAAGGAGGGAAGGGGACCTCGTTAGTCAAAATGATCTTACTGGTGGTGGTTTTTTCCAGACAAATACAAACAAGCACATCCTGTTGACTCTGACAGCTGTCGAGGAACTTAGAAGGTTGAATAAGTACTTATGTCCGGAGCACTGGGAAAACCAAGTGACGATACAATATGTCCTTCCTCATTTCGGTCTCACTCCTGCAGACAATAGCGAGAACCGTTCACACACTGATCCAAGTCCTCTGAGTTTATTTTAGTCATAATCGGTTAGGTTTGTTGCAAGTTTATTGTTCAATCATCGTAACTGTGCCAAGGCCCAACCATCACGAAACCATGTCTTCACACCCCTCAGCATCGTCTTAGATGAGCTAAAGAATACGTTTGGACGGCTTGGCAGCTCAACCCAGTCACCCTACCACCAGTCATTTACAAAGACGAATAGATGTTGGTGAACCATTCAACCCGTGAATGTTGTTCTGAAACCTCGCGAAAAACATAAATGTGTATAATATGTCAAATGCACCACCGGCTGTTGGACAAAGTCAGAAAGAATATTATGTCCACAGCCCCACCCCCCATCCTTCCATTTTCTCTGCTTTCTTTGCAAAGAGGCACGAGACACAAGTACCAGGGGTAGTGAGTAGCGGTAAGCGTATGTCGGCAAAGCACGGCACAGTTGATCCTTCGTATCGTTTCTATGAGGGGGAGATGGGATCGGTTGAGTGGTTTGGAGAAAAAGTGAACGAAGTGAAATAAGCTAGATTGGTTACGAAGTTAGAGTTCGAAAAGGAATCTAAGAGGTGGTATGCAGGACGGAGGGATTATAACAAAAGGAGATGCAGGGAAGGAAATTGAAATCGCGACTTTAACTGATTTAGGTACGGTTGATGGGTGGAAAGGAGTGCAGCGCAGGAGTCGGGAGTCTTTACAACATCTTGTGATCTGTAAAAAAGAGGGTTCAGTCAGCATTGTTTCTATTTTCATCACACGAAAAGGGCAGTGGAAGATCAATATTCAACGATCAACCAGATGAAAAAAAAAAAAAAGGAAACCACAAACCTTTCAAACCCTACACCCATCCACATCTTTGCTCCCATACAACCGGAACAATCAATATACATATTCGTGCTCGTCCACATAACCTCCATACGCGCCACCCAACCCTGCTGGCGCTGCCCCTGTTCCTCTTTGCTGTATCCTTGCCGATACATGTACCGGAGAGGACTGCTGCACCTCCGCGCCCGAAAGCAGGGAACGCGATCCAGGGTCCAGCCCCGCGGCTTTGAGGAGCTGGCAGTAGAACCCAGACCCCCTCACCTGCGCATGCACGCTCTGACTCGTATGCGTGCTCTGTTTCAGTATGGGGATGGTTTCTGGGTGTAAGAGGGTAGACCTGAAGTTAACGCTGGCGTTGTGCCCGAGGTCCTGCTGGGACTGGGCATGCACGTAAGTGCTGGGAACCTGGTCCTGGCGACTGTATGCGTCATCGTGCTCCACGCACACACCCGCAACCCCATACGCGTTTTCTTCGCTCTTCGTCACGTAGTCCTCCGTGCTGGTGGTAGCTGATGATTGCTGGACATACGTTCCATAGATGCTCGCGTCACTGCGCATGTGCGCTACCGCGCCCTTATGAGGACTATTATGCTTGTCATCGAGGAGGGCAGGCTCAAACCTGCCAGCGGCTTCGGCGAAGGCTTCGCGGTCGAAGATGAATTGGCGCCGATGGCGCCGGATGAAGCACGTTGTGAGGAATGTGAGGAGCGCGAGGAGAACGAGACCGACGGCGGTGAATGTGCCTGCGACTGCGCCTGTGTTTTCAAAGAACCTGGGAATAGTCGTGAGTTTGCGTTCGGGATGTAAGTGAAAACGCACCCTTCGGCCGAACCCGAGTTTGAAATGGTAGTAAATGCAGCAGATGTCGTGAATGTGATACTAGTCTCAGTTGCAGTAACAGGTACCACGGACGTGGATGTAGGTATTGATGCGCTGGGATGATTGTTCATCGTGAGTATATTATCGAAGAACATATCGCGTACATAGAGGCGCTTCGTGGTCTGACAAAGAGGTCGTCGACGTCGAGGTGGCGTTGGCAGTAGCTGGTGGTGCAGTGGGGCTGGTGTGCTTCGTTATGTTTGGATTTCGATAGCCGTCGCCATCGTGTGCGCGGTCTTTGTGGTTGAGAGCCAGGTAAGTCGTCGTCATCGTCG
The DNA here is from genome assembly GCA_018857265.1 of Termitomyces sp. T32_za158. NCBI lineage: Eukaryota > Fungi > Basidiomycota > Agaricomycetes > Agaricales > Lyophyllaceae > Termitomyces > Termitomyces sp. T32_za158. The sequence continues at coordinate 23,850 of JABAJZ010000052.1, read as the reverse complement.
ATGCTCTGTTTTGAGATATTCAGAAAAAGCAAGGATTATCAAGATTGAATTTCAACATTGGACGATGAAGTATCCACCATTCTCGTCAGAAACTGTGGCTGCGACTATCTCTGCAAATGCTGCAAGGACAGAATTTCAAAGTGAAAGTGTCAAAATGAGAGTCAGAGGGACGTACGGAAGAGCAGCAACTCCACTATTAATCACCAACTCCAGCAGTTATGGTAACGCAAGGAGCAACGTCCAAGTTGGTGGTAGGTAACGATCCAATGGTGCCTCTAAGTGTGGTAACAAGCACCCCAAAAAAGATACCGTCATGATAAGTCGTAACAACGGGCTGTGAATTGAAAAAACAAATCAATCCAAGATTTCCATAATTGCATCAATCCATCTCTTACAACTATCGGCTGATGAACTCAAGACGGAAGTTTCCGGCGATTCTGGCGACCTAATTCTCCCGAAAAACAGGTCTACGTCGACTCACACGCCACGGTGCCACGAGCCACAGTCGTGTACCAAAGGAATATCAGCAAAGCAGGGTAAGAATGGGTAACGAAGCAGGGTGGTGTGGTACAAGTATCCGATTCCTCAGTGATAGAGAAAAGGCACAGGCTCAGTATTATTTTTGTTGCAGTACTTTTGTTGAAGTGCCGAGGGGACAACATGCCGAGTTGAGAGGAGTTCTCCGTTTCCAAGGGACTGTTTCAAGGAGGACTGCAGGACGAGAATCAAAGAGCAAGTGAGGTGAGTGTAGAAGTTCAAGGCATTGAGGCGTGATTGCTGTGTCTTCTGGGAATTCCGAATCTTTGACGGCTGGATTAGTATAAACATTCTGGGCTTGAGCGCTGAATCATTCCTCTTGTATGGCGACATCGAATGAGGTCTCCGTACAGAAAGATGTACTGCGTCAGGAATCCAAGGAATTGATTGTCATAATTTAATGGTGACGATATGACAAGACCTTCAGGGAGGGAGTCCATCGGGATAAGCAATCGGAGGGCATGGAAAAGTGATTTTTTGGAGGTAGATTTATATTCAACACTAGGGTTATGCATGTCAAAAGACGCAGGTGAACAGATGGAAATCAATGTCATTCATAGTGTTTGTTTTCTCCTGAAGCATGAGTACGTCTACAAGGTGTCCAAGATCCAGAACATACAGCTCTGATGATATTACAAGCTAATGATGAAGAAAGCTGAGAAATTGGCGACAGGCGGTCACTGCGAGAGCTGTGCAATCCCGTTGTTTCCGTCCAGAGGAGCAAGCGACAAAGCAGAATCCAGGGATGAAATGGGATTTGGGGAGACGCGTCAGGGCGAACAACCACCACCAAATCTGTCTGCGTCTGGACGTTATGTCCACGGTAGCGTGACTTCCAACAACTTCGGTCACATTTTTCTCGCCGCAGAATTGAAACACGTATACTAATCAATGCTTGAGCATTTCTTCATACAATCTTTGACGCGGCCACTGCGTGTTCCGCGACGGCGACCCGTCTGGAATGGGTTCTGCCCTAAAAGAAACGTCCGTAATAATTCGGGTGGCGTCCACTCAGGTGCTCGCTTTAATATCCTTTTTATGGGTCGGGACGAGTTCTCCTGTCTCGTGTTTCGTGAGCTCTACGCCGCCCGAGGTGAGCTTCGTTCGACCCATGTACAACTCCGCTTTGTGCTTACACGAGTTCCAGATGTTTGGGACAATTTGATCATTGCTACCAATCCTGACGAGAAAACAGGACGACGCGGTTCTCAACTTTCTATCTGTGAGCGATGGAACCACAATCTGCAACTACTTCGCATTGACGAACACCTTAGCACCTTTGAAGCTTCTTGGAGAGTCTCTAAAGGTTCCTGTACACCTCATACCGCACACCAAATCCGAGTTCAAGCATTGGATAGTCAGTTCTATCTACAACGTTGCTCTCCGATTACCCTGAGGTCTTTTGCAGCTTCCAGAGCCGTTCGCTGTCAAAGACCTGCCTCCGCAAAGACATGTTGTCATCACAGCTTCCTTCGGTCGCATTCTTTCTTCAGCGATGTTGGATAGCTTTTCCCCGAATAGACGATTGAACGTCCATCCATCCCTCTTGCCAGCTTATCGAGGTCCAGCTCCTATCCAACACGCTATTCTCAATGATGAAAAGGAGACTGGGGTATCCGTCATTGAGATGTTGAAGTTTAAAGAAGGTATTGATGCTGGTGCTATCTGGGGTACATCTCGTGTGGTCAGTTTTTTCGTGGACCCACCTTACAACGGCCAATATCTTTCATCAACAGCCTTTGCACGAAAATGCCATGTTTCCTGAAGTTCGAGACACTCTCGGTTATGTTGGAGGGAGACTCTTAGTATCTGTTCTTCGGGACATGCGGGTAGGAAGGGTAAGTTTTGATCTTATTCTATTTCGTGCGCCTTCTTACGGTACGTCTTCCAGGCAACGTCACAGCTGCAAGGCCCTCTGGAATCGGTGCCTCACGCACCATTAATCACTGCTGTAGACTCATGCGTCAACTTTACGACCATGTCTGCTGAGTCCATTGTTAGACGGTATCGTGCCATATCACATCAGGTGCTTCACACGACATTTTTATGACCATTGTTGGAGCTCAAACCCCTTCAGCGTCCAATCATAACATTCCTGTCTTCAGAAAAAACCGTACAACTCCATTCGCCTTGTGTATTTGATACATTGGAGGTGCCTCTGTCTAACATTCCGGGTTCCGCGACGTTTCAAAAGTCGACCCGATCCCTCATTGTCAGATGTTCGGACGGTACGGTATTAAGCGTCCCATTGATCAAACAGCAAGACAAGCTGTTGATGGAGGCGAAGGATTGGTGGAACGGAGCAAAGGGCCTCGGACTCGTGACGAATAATGAATTGAAGTTTTTGGACAAGTTTGACCATCTTCTCTAGTCACTCCAAACGGTCCAATCTAATGACAAATTATCGTCAAGTTCGCCGGCGTAGGTCTCAATTGGCCATTTGGACATATGTCACCTGAGGGATTGGTGTTTGAAACTCTCATGGTGATTAAAATGTCCTCGTGCGCGGTTTTCCGCTGAATTGTCAGGCCTGCGCCTGCAGGTAAGAATGAAGGTCTGGATTTCTACATGGATGCGCAGGTAGCAATTCTAATATCCGCTACATTAGTAGTGGTCCTAAGTCACATTAATTCCAATTTCCACAAAACGTGTATGTAGTGCAGTCATGTCGAATTAGGACAAGGTGACTGAGAAACTGAGTTCATCAAGAAGAGTGGAACTCCGTGCGTTCAGTGTCGGCAACTTCCGTAGGTCATATGGTTGCGAACCATCCATACATTATAATACAGTACAATCATTATTTGACCTCGTAAGGATATCATGGATACTGCGGGCTCTAGCGTGACGATAACGTCGCATCTTCTATGCTTATGTCCGGCTTTATATTCCCGGGCGACCAAAGCGCATCCGTTTCTCATTGCTGCGGCCAAAAACAACCTTAGCGATAGTATTCTATCCCTATGGTTATCACAGGACCGTATCTATGCTTCACAGGCTTATCCACGCTTTGTTGGAGCACTGATATCTCATATACCGTTTCGACCGAATGTGCTCAGCGCGTCAGGAGTGCCGGACTATTCGCAGCGTATTTTGAATATTCTTGTCTATTCGCTGCAAAACATTGTGCGCGAGGTTGGGTTCTTTGATCATACTGTAAAGGAGTGGCGATTAGATGTGACAAAATGGAAGGAGAGGAAGGAGACAAGAAACTACACTGCTGAAATGGCCCGGATTTCCGGTACTGGAAATGTTGTGGAGGGTCTGCTATTTTTATGGGCCATGGAAAAGGTGAATATCTGGTATGTTATGGTTCATTCGAAACATTTACGCAGCTCGTTAGGTTTATCTGGACGTGTGGTCGACTGTTAATGATGCCTTGATATTGGCCAACGGCCCTCCTTCTGCATTGGGGTCATTGGCAAAAAACTGGAGCACCGCAGAATTCAAAACTTTTGTGGATGACCTTACCTCTCTAGTTGACGATATCTATCGAAACCTTGACCGTGACGCGTGGATAGTGGCTGAAGACGTCTGGAGACGAGTTCTTGAACTGGAAGAGGATTTCTGGCCTTATCTTGAAGCAGAGAAACACATGTTCCCCTAAGTCTCCAGGTTTTTGTTTTCCTTCCTACACGAAATAGGAGGTGTAAACTCCGATCCTTACTCTACATGTCTAGATAACCTAAAAACCATAAGTCTACCCTCTCCAAACAACACAATCAGGTCTCCTGTTATATGCAGTCAACTGTATGCGCAATATCCTAATTTTGCCTGCCTAACGAATTCTTCATTTGCCCGCCGAGGTCTTCATAGGATCTCTGCTTGATTCCACTTTTAAACTGTGAAACCGGTACTTGCATCTGCATTGCGACCCGATGGCTCAAACGGTGTCGCTCCATGGACCGCGCCGGTAGAGGTAGAGAGGGTGGAGGTAGGTAACCGGCGAGGTCCGGTAATCACCACCACCACCACCATGAGCCTTCCGCTACTGTTTCACTGTGGCTCCGGCAAAATGGGATTTAAACTGATTACGTAAGGGGATGATCCCGATGCTTCGCTCGTAATTCGAAAGAAAACAGCTGACTGCTGTCAGCCACAATGTCTCCCCATATAGCCCCGCCAGTTTTCCCGGAAGATACGGAACGGCTCTCTGTGTCGAGATAATTGAAAAAGATAGAGATTATTCTATTTTATTCATAATTATCTATGAGCCAATAGGATGATTGTCTATTTTAAGGCCTTGGTAAGACACTGTTTGAAATCTTACATCATCACAAGTTGGGCATGTAAAAACTGGACCTGCACTTCAAAGGACAAAGAAAAGATACATTCTTGGACGATGCACAAGTTCAAGCGACAGCGAGCGGGTTACGATGACGCACCTCGCGCGGATAAATTTAATCAACCGTCGGAATGAGCTGAGACAATGACGCCACCATCAGTGGCGCTCCTATTCAGTCGTATTGAGTCCGTACTCCCGATCGTGTATGGTCGATCATGGAATGCGGACACTATCTAATTGTGGATCATACGTGGTTGTAGTGATTCATATCCCAGTGCTATGCCGCAAATGCCGCTAGGCCCTTTCACACGACTATGCGGAGGTGATCGAGTATTATAGAGCCTAGACATTATAGATTAGAAATTGGTCGTGATAGGGCGTGCACTCCCCTCTCATCTTCCAGAGCATAATTTCTTGTCTTGGTTGCCTTCGTGAGTGTCAACCACCTTAGGAGTTAGAAACCACCTTGTGAACTTTGAGCACTGCGCCTCATTGACATGTTTCTGCTTTCCGGTCTTAGACATTCAATATTAATTGCGCATCTGACACCCCTCTTGCAGGTTACACATGTCGCTGAAGACAACTCCCAAGCTTCAGCTCGGCAAGCGCATCGATGGCGACACCCTTGAATTTGTTGAAGTCCTAGGAGTAGGAGGTTATGGAATCGTTTATAGGGCGGTAGATGTCACCACACCAGAACGAACTTCCTACGCGGTCAAGTGTCTCTTACACTTCAAAGACCAGAAAGACCAGCGCCCTAACCGTCGACAATTCCACATACGAGAGATTGCTCTCCACCAGATTTCCTCTGCCCATCCAGGCATTGTCACACTCCATCGTATCATCGAAGACGAGGAATTTACCTATATCATCATGGACTACGCCCCAGACCACGACCTCTTCACTCAGATACTCAACAATTGCCGCTATCTTGGTAATGACGCACTTATCAAACACGTTTTCCTCCAGCTGGTCGACGCTGTTGAGTATTGCCATTCCCTCGGGATATACCATAGGGACTTGAAGCCGGAGAATATCCTTTGCTTCGACAACGGATACACCGTTGCCATTACCGACTTCGGGCTTGCTACCACGGAAAAAGTCAGCGGAGAGCTGCACACTGGAAGTATATACCACATGAGTCCAGGTAAATAGCGCCTTCTCCTGCCGTAGGTTCACGCTAATATTGAAAACCTATCTCACAGAGTGCCAGGGTGGTGATTTTGCTTTGGATGGACAGTACTCTCCCAAGTCCAACGACGTCTGGTCGCTAGGTATCATTCTCCTAAATCTCGCTACGGGACGGAACCCCTGGAAGACTGCGACCACCGACGATCTCACCTTTCAGGCATATCTCCGAGACCCCTTAAACTTCTTCCCTTCTGTCCTCCCAGTCTCCCTTGAAATTAATGACATCCTGCTCCAGATGTTGCACATCGACTGGAGGCAGAGAATAACCTTGTCCGAGCTCCGACAGCAGATGGAGGATATTACCACCTTCTACGCACCTGATGTCGTATTTGAAGGTAGTCAGGCTCGGTGTTCATGGGAGGTTACCGATGCCTTAAAAGCTGCTCGAGCTGCTCGCGAGAAGGAGTGTTCCCCTGATTCGCAAGGGCTGATGTCATACTGGAGCGAGAACTCGTCCGAAACAGATTTTGGACGGGATATACACGATGTGCCCGCCTGTGGTCTGCTATCGCCACAGGTCAGCGTTATTCCGCTGGGCGAGCAGGTATCAAAAGTGTCGACCATCGATATACCGAAGAACCGGAGTCGTTCGGTGTCATCGATTTTCTCCCATCAGTCTTGCTCATCCACACCTCTCACACCAGGGAGTCATGACAGAGAATTTGAGAATTCTACACTTGTAGAATTTGCTATTGACGATGTATTTGAGGAGACAATGCCGCACGAAGCAATTGCGTTGATGGAAACGGGTGTCATGCCGAGTATGTCTTCTTCCAGATTTCTCAAGATCCCTCGGCCAACAGTGAGCGTACATGTCGCAGACGAGGAAAGTTCGTGGTACAGTCCCGATAGGAGCGAGCCGATCCCTTCGTGGCCTGTCCTTCCCAAGATGAAGACTTCGCTAACCCCTCAAAGTTCCGGACTTGAATCACTGACGCCCCCCACCTCTCCCGGGTGGCCCCTACAGACGCCGGTTACATATGAGACTGATTCATTGTGCAATAACAATAGAGTCAGCTTCAATCCAATGAAGCTATTTTCTCGCCCGTCACGCTTTGCATCACCGATACCCAAGGACTCGAACTCGATGTCATGCAAAAACAGATTTACACAAGAAATCACGGGTCCAGTTAAGCAAAATGTAGGTGGAGAGAGGGATATGGAAGCACCGGAAGGGCGCTGGCGATTAGGTCGGTTTGGCTCTGCTAGAAATTGGTTTTTGCCGCAAAAATTATTTGTTTCGACAGCGGCGTCATAGATTATCATTACTGTATATTATGTGTTGTATCATAACAATCGTTGGGCCAGGTTTTGCAACCTTGATGAGAATCCCTCGTCTTTGTCAATGCGTGATCGACCGCGTATCGAAGTACCAACTCCGGTACGTAGTATGATTGGCTGGAAATCACCGAAAGAGTCTTAATCAAAGTGGGCTCTGGCCCAAGACGACCAAGGAGTATTGTTTTCAAAGAGACATGATCCATAGTCCAAGGCCCAGTGACGGTGTTATTGATGGAGTTGGAGACCGTATAGGCGTAAACCTGAACAGATGATGATTTGCCTGCTCTACCCGTATCTGCATGCTCTTGGAGATAAACCCTCGTTCTCTCAGCCGTGGTGTGGGAGAACGCCCTCGATGTGAAACTTCGTCGTTAGACAAATTAACTTTTTGTTGGCGATTCCAGGCGCCAGACCGGATGAGAGAATGGTTGGCGACCATGGACTTGGACAGGAGGATGACCTCAATGTATAATCCGTTGGATAGCTCCTGTCTGCGGTAGGCCCCTCGAGAAGGACGGATGAGACGTCAGAGCTGATCTATGACTTACATCGACGTAGTCATGGTTCAACGCCTGAGCGAGTATACCGGGCGAGTGTTCATTTCGCAAGTGCAAGGCAGAACTCTCAGCAGGTACACCGAGTGAAGTGTGAGGCTGCAAATGCAGGGCAGAGTCCGCAACTTGTGGTGGATCCGCGCTCGTTTGTGCGGTGAATAGATCCTGGGATGGAGAACCGCGTCTTGTTTACATATGACGAGACAAAACATTGGACGAAGGCGACTGTCCTGGCTGTGTATCACGATCATTCACCAGATCCATAACCGTTCGAGGCTGACATTGATGTACATAAGGATCTCCAAGTCAGACAGCACACTGGAAGTCACGGCTCGGTTAGCATTGGGTGTATGTGGAATCAGATTTTGCCCTGTTGACAGTTGACCATGAGTAGTCGGCCGAAGCGACGGTGGCAGGGAGAAACCTGCCGCTATTCCGTGGAACTTGACGAGGGGGGCTTAAGGTTCGAGATCTCCGCCCTGGGGGAGCTGGATTTTGGTTAGAAGGCCATATGCGTCGGATGGTTCTAGGCTAGCATTGACAAATGGGGGACGCGAAGGTCCATCCAACAAGGAACTTCGAGCTGATGGATCGTTATAAATCCGCCATGAAGACTGGCACGGTTTTCCAGAGGTCCGATACTTATGGGTCGTGGTGGTCTAGCTTTTGTAGAAGGGGCGGTAGGAGGGGCAAAGCGATAAGGAGCTGGTGTCATTGCATTGTTTCGAAAGTGATCTGGAATAACAACAGAAGGTTGAGCCGGAGTGGACGTTTTCTATTTCGGGCATGTTCATATCCGCCTCTTCAAATATATGCGCCATACGAGACCAATAAAACTTAGGCAGACGTAGAAGAAAATACAGATAGACTTGACGGGGAAATAGTCCAAAAGTTGAATGCCAAAATAAGAGAGTTAACCAACAACATAACAAAAAGTCTCGTGGGGCAATGTGAGTATGGATATTCAACTTAACCATCGGTCTTTAGAATACTCGAAGGCGATTGGAAGAGAGTTCCTGCGCACTTTTGCTTTGAATGGGTTGACTGAGATATATATAGTAGATGGGCATCGTCCAGAACAAACCCAGTAGAGGAACTTGAGTATAAATTTGTTTCCGCAGGAAAGGGTATTGCTGGTGAAACTGGATACGTTTGGTGAGAATTGTAAGACTTCTGATTCAATGGATGAGGAGGATAGAACACGGGCGGAAAACCAGAAGAAAAGAAGACGCTTCCTGGTAGCTGCGGAGGTTGTTGATTATCGCCTAGAGAATTTAAGGAGGCGACGGTATGTATGTATATTGCTATCGTACTCCCCGGGTCCCATCGTCCTCATGTAGCTGCGCAGGTGAATAAGGCAAGTTACCCCGAATGGCCGAGGTCAGGGAAAGTGTTCTTTGTTTTGAACCTCGTTTGCCACTGCCTGAACCAAATCCCCTAGAGTCTCAAAACGCCAGCTCCACCCGTATTCCCTGCAATTGGCAGACGGTACAGGGCGCAAAGATGCGCCCAGCCGATCAATCCATACACTAGTGATACCTAGTTCTCTCGCGGGTTGATGGTCGTGTATCAGGCTCTGTGCAACAATCAATGTCTTGGACTTGATCTCCTCAAGTGTTGGCAGCGTAGCAGGTATACTAGCATGATTCGACCCTGGAATCACAAGTAGGTAAGGCTCAGAACGAATCGCCTCTAGCACAGCGATGAAACCTGCATGTGCGGGCTTGTAAGCACCAGTATCCTGTGCTGTAAGAATGAGCGAGAACGGGGATTTGGAGCCAGAGGTAAGATGAGGTAACCATAGGTTGCAAGGATCAGGATTAGATGAGGGCCGACTGTAGAGTGGTGAAGCTTGTTGGCTATCATATGGGGGTGATGGAAAGGTACCCTCAGAAAGGTAGGTATGAGTATACGCGAACGAGGCATGGTCAACATTGGAGAGGACGATAAGGTGGAAATATTTGGAAAGTTCCTTGAGCGCTTTCGCGCTATCTGGAAATGGTTCCCATTTCTTAACTGATCTGCCGAAGATTGTATGCTCGTTGTCAGCCGTTGCGAGTGACGCAGATGCTGACGTTGATCCCCCAGGAGCATCTGGAGTTCCTGCAGCAGAAGTAGATGTTCCTTCGAGGGTTTTACTGTCATGCTCGTCTTCTATTCCGCCCTCTGCAGCGATTAGACGCGCTTCAAGCGCCTCATGTGCCTTTGCTAGAAGGTCTGTATACAATATAGTTGGGTGTTAGGCTTGTATGTCTCCTTCTACTGACACAAAGGCGCGTATTGCATCATCGCGAGACCATTTTGAGGCGGAGGGAAATCGACAGAGCAGAGGTTGCAATGCAGTATAGAGCCCGCTTTCCCAATCGACCAACGTACCTGGCTTGAATGTCTCAGGAAAATCTTATATCGTGCACACTCACTTTCATTATACAGATTATTCCTGTTCGTTGTTTTTCATGCGGAAAAGTCATTGGTGACAAGTGGAACACTTATCTAGAGCTTTTGGCAAAGGATGTTAGTGAAGGGTAAGTCGCAATACTTGTAACTGTACACTCAACTCCATGCTAAACCAGTTATACCAGTGACGCCCTCGATGAGCTCCAGTTAAAACGGTACTGTTGCAGACGTATGGTCTTGACGCATGTGGATCTTATTGAAAAATTGTTACACTACAATCGTGAGTGTGTCAGAATGTCGAAATTGCAGGTGATACAAATGTCCTCAGCCATGGAACGCTCCAAGGACAAGCCGAACTTCTGATAGCCCTGGGGACTCAAAAATAAAAGTCGTTTGATGGGACCCATGGACTCAAGGCTTCTTGTTGCCCTTGATAGATCAACGGACGGCTTACTTTGGTCCATCACCAAAGCCTCCAGTCAAAACCTTTTTCTTACCCAAAGTCCCGATGCTCGTTGGTCCCCTGTCGAAGTTACTTCCAGACACTCACGGCTTGCTGAAGCTCCGGTTAAGGGATAGAACATCAGATGGACAAAGATAGGATCTTTTAACCCTCCTCGCTATACATACATACGACGACCTGATATCACCATGTCTTTCGAGTTGATCTTATTGATGATTAGATTCTTAACTCCCCTATCAGGTATTCGAACTCAAGGATCACTGAGTCACCGTGTCCATTGCTGCGCGTTGCAAAATGCATCTGAAGTCGGAGCAGGGCTTGAAGTGCTTCATATCCCACACTTCTGTTTTTGTGCCCCACGCTTTGTCAGGCTTTCATGCTCAAACATTGATCAAGGAATTGATGTGTGGAGCAAGCAAAGATTCTCTGACTCGTTTCATGATAACGATATCAATCATCTTGGAACGGGTCTTGTCATTCTGAATGGTTGGAATGATCTTGGTGATATTACATAGCTCAATCCGGAACAATCGCTTGTGTCTAAGTACATACATACTCTTTTTTTCCCTCCGTGCCGATCATATCACTGTCCATGGAACGTTCATGTCAGAAGGAAGACCACCTGAGAGGAATAGTTTGTGATTTGTCCCTTCTTCCTCTCTTAGGTTAGGACCAATCTATTCCATAAGAGTATGAGCTTTGAAATTTGATGTATATGGGGTGTTTCACTGCGTCTACGTCCAAGCTTTCCGAGCCGGGGTTGAGATATGTATATACTTTCAAGATGTTCGATATCTTTCCAAAGGCTTGCCAGTCTGAACAAGGCAAGGAAGCGCCTATTAGTCCTTGCGAGCATCACTGAGCTGATGTAACAAAGCGCGGGTAAACTCCGCTCATTCCGTTCTCGATGGACCCTGTTTTATAAATGCCTTCCAATCTATACAATTTCAAACTTCACCCCTCTTTTCCCCCGATAGCAAGACCTCAAGGCCTCATTGACCACCCCTCTTATTACAACTCCTCTTCCGACTCAGCTCAGCCTTTGCCCTCTCTTTACTAGAATCATCGTCCTCTTCCTCTCCCTCCACTCATCCACAATGACCGTGTCTTCAAACGTCACCAGCTTCATTTCAAAAATTCGGCAAAGCCCATTCCGGTCCAAGTCTCATTATATCCAGTCTTCGTCAGGAGAGCCGCAAACACATCCTAATCTCACATTCAACGCGTCTGAGAAGACTGGCCCATACGAGTTGACAGAGACATACCTTTGCAGTGATGGCGTGGACATGAAGCTTTTGCTAAGATTTACACGAAAATTCCTCCTCGAATGCGTCCGAAGTTCCGAGCTGACTACCCTTGTCGATGAGCAGTGAGTCTAATTTCAGCTTACATACAGAATATGGATCTCAATGGTAAACCATCCTTCCGCAGATGGAGTTATACAATTTCTTGTCGGAGAACCAAGCATTCAAATGCATTTCGTGTTCAGGTAGGGATAATTAGAAGAAAAGTCTCAAATGTTACTGATTCTGGCTTCAAGCTTTCCTATATTGCATGTTGTGCCGAATCCGCCATACCTGATCCCCATCAGCCCGTCGCACTCGATAGGATCAAGAGCGTCCCAGGCTTGATGACGATCCACGAGCGGAGTCATTCAAAGTGACCCAATCCTCCGTCATAGCCATAGTATATTCCTTCCATTCTCGCATCTCATGTGTACCAACTGGACACTCATTATCATTATTGGACTATGACTGGACTCTCATGCTTTCATGACTGCATCAACACTTGTACCATACATCCTCGACTCGTAGCTCCCAGATGACTCTGTACTACCATACCACTAACTTATACTGATTATCTACAATATAGACATTTCTCACTTCCTCCTTGACCGAAAACCTCAGGTAATGGGTTGTTTCCATGACCGCGAACCACTTTGGCAAAAGTAAGCCATTGATACGTCGATAATGCTTCGGTCATACTTCGCCCCTCTGTGCACGCTGATGATTTAGCAGCATACGTAACACAGCCCGAATAACCAAAAACTTGAGACACAGGAGGGGCATATATTCTGCACGTCAGGTGTCGTACGCACCTCACGTACCCGGCGCACCAAAACTTATAACTGCTGCAACACATTCAGTGGTCATTGTATTGGCCGAGTCATATGCTCCCCTCCAATTCTTTTGTTCAAACCTCTCTTTCAGAATGTTCACCCTTGTTCACCAACGATGCGAGGCGTATCTGTCGTAGTTCACATTATTGCCAAGGAAGAAGCCGGATTTTTTTATCGTTTCAACTACAACCTCTTGAGGCGACCGAGTACATCCCAATACCGGCTTGTACATCACCATGTAATCCCAAAGACTTGGCGTTATATTTAGAATTATGATGAAGCGCCGTCGTCGTGTGGAGAGATATCGTTTCAAAGACCTTGCTTACAGCTGACAAACCAGAACCAGGACCTCCATCATCCTATTCTCCGCAAAAAACAGGTCAATATCCCATCACTAGTAAACATTGCAAACATCGTACCGGGAAGTTCTCTTTGCTTTTTCCTGTATGATTTTTTTAGCGGAGCAAAGAAATAGATCAACGAATATATTCCGATAGAATCAGCAGATGAAAGTTGGATGAAAGAAGGATTTTCGATCCGTTTTTCACCAGAACAAATTTCCAGGAAAAATTAAAAACAACGTACAACAGGATAATAGTTGAGTAAATGCAGGATATAACATCTAGCAATCCGCTACAAAACGTCGAAATCCCAGAATTTCAGCGTTTAAAAGGGTTCTTATCAAGTGAAAACATCGGAGTATTAGAGGACGCCAGGAGACAGCTCTAGATCACTCACCGACAGAGGCAAGCATTAATGGAAAGGATCGTCATCATACGCCGGTGGTGCAATCGGCGACTCCTCCACCCGAGCCTGTGCCCGCAAATTCTCACAGTGGAGACGACGAATCTCAGCTTTAAGTTCTTCAACCTCAGTCTTAAGTGGCTCCACCTGGCGTACACTCTGTTGTAATCGCGTAACCTCCAGTTCAGTCTCTCTAAGACTGCCCTTCAGCTGATCATTCTCTATTGTCACATCCTTCAACACCCTCTGCAGTTCAAGCTCCTCACTCGACTGCTGTAATCGAACTACGAGCTGTTCGAGTTCACGGATTTGGGCGGTAAGCTGTTGATTAGTGCTCCGCAGCTTCTCTTTCTCGGCTTCGCCCTTGTTCGAAAGAAGTAGTCTGGCAGTGGAGCTCTCCGTCTCACGCAGACGCTGCTTGAGACTGTCATTCTCGCGCGTGATATCGTTCATCAAGACCTCCATTTCAGGCATCGTCTTAGATTTTGAAGCGGCCTTCATAAAAGCTCTTTGGAGGGTTTCGGCGCGGTCATGAATCTCTTCCTTGTCCTTCTCCAGAACTTCAATTTTCTCCTTCATGTTCTGTACCTCTATCACCGCGCGGCAAGACTCCGCCTCGGCTGATTCTCGAGCCTCGCGAAGACGTTGAATGAGATCCCTGTTCTCTCCAAGTGCGTTGTCGAGACGCCTAGTCACATCCTCCAGCTGTGAACGTAGTTGCTCCAATTCGGAGACACACTGATTGAGCTCGGCATTGTTAGCTTGAACTTGCAGTTGTCCCAGTATTGAAGCGGTTTCGTTGGACTGGAGCAGTTCTGAAGTTATTTGTTCCATCTCTTGGATCTTCACAAGTAATTGAGCTTTGTTTTCAGAGAGAATCTCGTTTCGAGTTCTAACATCATGCAGAACATCTATTTGACATGTGAGGTCCCTGATATTCGCTGCAAGACGGGAGTTCTCTTCTTCCAAGAATCGATACTGTTCCAGAGAAATATGTCTGCTTGCGACGCAAGGATCTTGTCGAGCAGAGATCTGGGCTGAGAGCTCTTCAACCTTTAAGCACAGGAGGTAACTGTGGACTTCGGCTGATCGTGTTATTATGGGCTCGGGGCATTGACTTCATGTGACCAGTAGAAGTGGCCGATCGTCGTAAAGTGGTATGTGGAGGCTGGTCTCTTAGCGAAGGGGGTATCAATGAAGCAGGCAAAACAGAGGGCAACTCGACACCATTGATTCTCTGTTCAATCAAGTGCATAGCAATCACGAATTCCTCACGAGAGAGGCGGAAGTCGTGATTGAAGTCTGCAAGGTCCCTTCAAGAACGAAATCTGTCAGTTGAGAAATTGGACGAGGAAAAATTATGAATCACCAGATCAAAGCCAAATCCTCTGGCATCAGTTCAAATCCTCGCATGAATCGCGCAACCGCGTCTCCTTCAAGGCATCCAACCTTCAAGGTGTCCAATTCATCAAAATGCTTTTCAGCATTCGCCTTCGTGGACGGGCTGACACTCCATTTGTCTGGATTCGAAACAGATGGAGCAGATCGAGGTGATATCTCTGGAAGGACGTTGAAAGTGTTGATAGGCGGTGGGGGTGGTCGTGTTGGTTTTCTAGGCCGAACAGGAGTGCTTAGTATCTGCGGAGAAGGAGGTGGATGGCATTCCTGCGAGTCTGATGCGGAACGGATCTGCTCATAAACTTGAGGAGTGATAGGCGGTATGGCGGACAATTGGCCTGTTTGGACGCATTGTATGAGATATATTGCTAATGCAAAGTCGTATTTGTCGAGAGCGCCTCTTCTTCGAGTATCTGCAATGTCCCTGATTCGAAGGATTGTGAACACCACATGCTCCGGATGCGAACAAACGCACCAGATCTCCCAGATTTCCTTTGGCGTCAGATCAAACTCTGTGAACGCGTCCCTTGCCTTGTCTCCTATAAAAGAAGTCCAGAAAAGATGATCGCATACCTCCTCGACACTGATTTAGTGCTCACCTTCGAGAAGACCATAGACAGGACCATATGCCTCAAAAAGCTTCTTAGACGCATTTTTCATGCTCTCTGTGAACGGAGGCCAGTCTGATGGAACATCATTGCTCTCAATGAGTCCCCTGACTCTGGGTGGCGGGCCACCTACGACGGATAAGTTCCAGTTAACGGTTAACCCCATCATTAGGTGTTCCTCACACTGATTCACCAGACCAGCAGCCACTTTCTCTCCACTCTGTGCCCAACCAATGAGACGAAGTGCGATAGCTACACACGTTTCTGAGAGATACCCCGATTTTGATTCCCCCGCATGGTCCCATATTGCACCAAGAATGAATGGAGGAAGATCGACCGCCGCAGAAGACAGGATCTCTGCTACGATATTTCCTTCAATGTAACCAGGGCGCGAACAACCAGCTTGCGAATAGATCTGCGCAACAAGTCCTAATTCCTGGTCAGTTGGGAGGAAGTCACCCGACTTGACGGCCATTTGAAATTCAGAAAAACGGCCGGACCCTTCCAGTTATATCGTGCTCAAAGGTCGGTAGAAAGGCGGCACCTCATACTAGTACTCTGGTGTCAAAGGTAGTCGAAGCAATGGATACTGCGGCCGCTGTGTCACCTGCATCGAACGATCAGCCAGCTCAAAAATGCCGGAAAGCCGTTCACATCAGCATCTGTCTAGAACTTAGCATATCAATGATAGAAACTCAGTACCCATGCATCATGTGTCGAACGTCACCGTCCAATAGCTGTGTATTCAATAGGAGACCGCATCCAGAAAGCTCAACTTATCATTAAGGATACAGTGTTTAGTTTAACATTACAAGGGTGATGACGAGTGGATGCAAATGTCTACCATGGAACTGTTTCATGCATATATGATGAGGGTGATAGTCCAAAGGGCAAGATATGTTTACAGCGTGAGCCAGTCATTGAAAGTCATAGGGAACGTTACGTATATTTGTAGATGAATCGTGATGAAGCGCATTTTGATCAACCGCGAAATATCTAGACATCGCATTCGCCGTAGTCGACAAACGCATCCATCTCGCAATCGTCGAACGAGGCATACGCTTTGAAAGGACCGGCAGCCAGAGATGGAAACAAGGAGAATTCAAAGTCGTTGCCTATCGCAAGGTCCTCGATCATGTCGACTTCCCAGTTGACCTCGGGTTTGGTTGGGCAACCGTAACCGACATAAGAGAGCTCCAAAGGGCCAGAGTGCTTAGCATCGTTCACGTTCCAGGTTTCAAACCCTGAAGGTGATGGTGTGAGGGCACAGGAATTGGAAGAGTTGAGCAGCTGCTCAAGCGTCTCGTTGTCGTAACCGAAATTGGAGATCGAGATATCGAGATAGCTACCGATGGAGACGGGTTGGGGATTGAAGCAGAAGGGCTCATGGCTGGTGTCGAAGTTCGGGGGTCTTAGCGAGGAGGATGGTTTCAACCCTTTCATATCCTTGTTCCATTTCTGAAATACAAGGTCAGATTGGTCTCCAGGTGATCGGACAAGAATATGTACCTTGTCGGATTTTACGGGGGGCAGCTCCAGGGGAGGAATCTCAGAAGTAGGAACAAACGCCGTTTCGAAGGCACAGTTAGTGGATACTGGCTCCCATTGTAAGGCGGCGTCCGAGTCGACAAGATCAATGGTAGGCTCTTCACCATTTGTAGAAACGATTGGGGATGGAGGCGCGAGGGAAAACATTGCAGGTGGGAGTATAGTGACAGGAGCTGGTTCAGCTTTCATCTGTGATGTACGAGAATCGCGGTGGGGAGCTGGCGGATGGACACGAGACTCATTAGCGGAGGGTTGTGTCCTGTTCTTCATAGCAGAGTTTTTTTTCCGTCTGATATTGCCCAATCTGGAACCTGGAGCATAGGTATAGTGAGGGAACTTCGCCTGGTGCTCCTGTTTTTCTCTGTCTGCTGCCAGCTGGAATGGTTTCTTCTGCTCATCAGGAAGCGCTTTCCAAGCTTTGCCGGCATTAACACTAATCTGATTTTGATCGCTACCACCGCAAGTTTGGTAGAAGTAAGAGCGAAAGAGGATGAAGGCGTTCTTCGGTCGGGGAACATAATCAGAGTCAGACAGATGAGTAACTTTGGCTTTTCCTTTGAATTTGCGCGCGGGGTGAAATTCGAAGTCAGAGTCGACAGACGCGATAGATGGTGAAGTTGCGCTGGAGTGAGGAGATGGCATATCATGGTGGATAGGAATGCTGAGCGATACATCTGTTTGTGAAGGGATTTCCCATCCATTTTCTATATGACGATTAGCTGTTTGATGGTAATGAGATGTAAAGAGTGACGTACCGTGATATTCGATCGTAGACTTGCTCCACATCCTCCCAGAGGATCTGCGAGACTCCACGTTACGAAAAGCCGGCATGACGTTCGTGCGACAGGAATATACAAGGTGGGGTAATGCTGAATAGCGGGCAAAGGACAAAGATCGCTTTTTCCATAGCGGCTTAAAAAGTATGGGAGAGCTGCCTAAGAATTCTTCCAATTTGAGATCGTTGAATTTCTACCATTCGTTGTTATCACCTCGTGTATACCTTGTGGTTACTTCAGACGGCCCTGCAAACTTCTTGACAATCGGCGCAGATGCCATAATAGGAAAAATCGATTGGGATCTTGATGATCTCACGAATTCGATTCTTTCTGGATTTCCAAGGGGCACGTTTCCTTACAATTTCATACTACGTACGGCGTCTGAGTCGAACAGAATTGGACTGTGAAACCGAACCTATGGGAACTTCCATCGATGCACCACTTGCTATTAGAAATAACTGAAAAAAAACAAGGATTCGCCAAAATCTCGGGTTCCCTAGACTCACTGCAAGGGGACCAGAGCCAGATCCGTGTTGAATCTCGCTTGGGAGTTTCGCAAAAAGATTGCAGAAAGACATGTTGGTCCGAAAGTACAAAGTACAACGATGCCAGTCAGGGGTCGTCCATTATAAAATGGTTGCCAGGAGCAATGGGTGAGATGGGCGGTTAATAGGCGCTGTACAATCCGTTAAACAAAGGCACACCATTGAGGGAGGAGCCGCAGAGTGCAAATACGACCGCGGCATGATGGTGGGATAGGAACAGGGATCGGGATGTAAAGTGTTCATTGCCGCGACCCTCCGTGTTTACTTCCGTTTATGTCACTCCGAGGGGTTCCTGACATGCTCAAATGCTTCCGCAGTCACACAGATCTGGCCACGTTGCGCAAAGTGCGCCTCGTTTTCACCCTCCGAAAAAGCAGGTGTAGTCTTATGACCTTCTGTCTTCAGAGCGTCGTATGTGAGGATCGCCCACGACTATTCAGGTTTTTTTTTCTGATCAAGTCCTTGAGCTCGAGCAGTATGAATTGGAGTCGCTTGACTGGTAAAACTTGCGAAAGTCACAGGGCGGTTTATTCAGATGCAGGAGAACAATTTGCCGGACATTCCGACGTGTCATCTTTGTCCGCTTACAGATGATATCAACCAGACATGGAGCATGTGTGTGATTACAACGCGTGATGAGCTCGATAACTCGAATGTTCTTGTCTGTAGTGCGCTTGCGTGCTCACAGACCGCCCTACATAGATCATCATCTCGACTTCGACCAACCAAGGGTTCTGGAGCGCACTCCATCGTCCTTTGTCTAGGGATTTGAAACATTGTGCCAGTGATTTGGTCGTCATACGTGCAGACCATGCGCAGAAATGTGTTTTCGAAGCGTATACTCATGCAGATGGAAATTGATTGATAAGGTTTTGATAAGATTGATTTCGTCCCGATACGGTAATCAATATATCGATACTATGTATTCCAGATTATCCATCTACAGAGTCATCGTAGTATTGTAGATGGAGACTAGGTACTACAGTATGTCAACATTTGCATCATGATTGGCATCGAGCGTCTTGACTCTTTTGAAGCCCCCTCGGCCACTTCGGAATTCGGATTTTCGAAGGATCGCTTACGTAATCTAGGCTCCTCATCATGGCCGAAACAATTCCATCAATAGAGTTAAACCACTGTTAGTCTTGATTGTTTCTCTCGGGCAGTCAAAACTCCATGGTTGAAGTGGCCCCAGATGCACAGGAAAGGCCGAGGGAAAATGGAGACCACAGTGCCGTAGCCGAAGCCGGAAATCACCAGCCAAAAGTCAATGGTTTCGAAGCCAGCAACGACGATGCGACACGCAAAAAGCGTACACAGAACGACGTGGACCCTGAAGCACAACAATTGGTTATCGACTCTTTGCGCTCACAAGTACAAGATCTATTCTCCCAGGTTAGCGAACTAAACAACAAACTAGTCAAGTCCTACGACAGAGTTTCCGACCTGGAGGATGACTTGCATGATGCTTCCGAGGCTACTCGTTCTTCATCTCTCAGGATATCCCAACTGGAATCGGAACGTGAACAGCACCTCTCTGCGCTCAACACTGGAATACTGGTTGAGAAATCTCAAGTCACAGCAGAGCTCACCCGCCTGATGGAGAAGGCGACAGAAGAGGCGGCCCAACGCGGTCAAGCAGAAAGCGCACGCCAGGCCATAGAGAAAGACTTGGACGACCTTAGTGCTACTCTTTTTGGGCAAGCGAATACGATGGTGGCAGAGGCGCGCCTCGCTCGGCACGAGAGCGAGCAAAAGGTTCAAGTCGCTGAGCGCAACTTAAAAACTGCAGAAGAGGCAGTTTCAGCCATGCAGCAACAGATTCAGATGCTCCGTATTGAAAAGGAGGAAGCTGAGAGATTGGTTGAAGCATCCCAGGAGGCTCTGGACGTAACCATCGGCAAGGGTACGAACAAGCCGAGCAAGAATCCTGCTCAGTCACTCCAGTTGCTCAGCTCACATTCTCCGTACCAAGAGTTTCTACTCTTTGTGGCTCACCTACGCTCTGTTCACTCTTCCTCTTCGCAACCACCTGCGATATCATCCTTGCTGCCTTTGCCGTTTTTGGCGAGGCTCCTGACAGAGGATTCGTGAGTTCATTTCTGATGTCATACGGTCCCCCTTCTAACATCGTCCTAGGGAGCCAACGATACGGTTCGACCTTGCGCCGTCGCTCAATTGGTTGTCACGCCGGTCAATGCTTGCTGCTGTACATAATGGGCAGCTCATCATAGAACCAATGTCTTCAATCGCTTTCCTTCAAGAAGTAAATCCTTCCGGGTATACGATTGGCAATGTGTCATGTGCTCTCTGTGGAACATTAATATTCTCAACGCCAACCTCGAGCAGCAATGCTACCCTCTCTCTACCTCCTGTTCTCACCCATTCGAGCTCTGGTTCGACATCATGGTCCGCTTCCTTGTTTAAGAAACCTCCCACGACTTCAACTGCTACGAATGTTTCTACACCGTCTACACCTACATCTTCTCGGAAGGCTTCTTTTGATCAGGTATCTCCTTCGCAGGTGTACATTTTTAAACTTGCGACACCACCTACATCAATGTCCTCTATCTCTATTCCATCTCGACCTAAGACATCGAGTTCCTCCTTGTCTCCTTCTCCGTTACCCACAAACACTGACAATCACGCCTTGAACACCTCAAACGCCAACCCCCAACAATCCTCTACTATATACCCCCTATGCACGAACAACTGGTGCCTGTCCCGCCTTCGCTCAACTTGTTCATTGTGGGCTTTCGTTCGTTCAGGTGTGGTTGAGAAGATCTGGGAGGAGGAGGTCCCCATCCTTCCAACTAAAGCTGCTTCACCAACCGCAGAGAAACCGCCAATACCCCCTCGTCGGAGAGGATTATGGGGCATGGCCAGCGCACTTGGTGAGCGTGCTGTGAGTTGGGGAGAGGGAGACAAGGACAAAGCTAAAAAGCTCAAGGCTGCTGAGCAGATCTCGACTCCACCAGCTCTTGAGCCCAAATCTGCCCGCAGAAGGCTACCACCACCACTCCCACCGCAAGGTGCCCCTGCTACCACCACCACTCCAATCGCTTCCACCCCTGCGAAAACTGTGGTTCCTCCACCCCTGCCGAAACGCAGTGGAGTGCGGCAGACAAGTTTATCTTCCACTCCTGCATCCGTAGAAAAGCCTGTAGGAACAACTGAAACTTCTGCAACCGGTGATCTTACAAAGGATCCTTCTGTATATTCTACAGAAGTGCCTTCAGCATCCCTTGCAGCCACTCCAGTCTCGGACGCTCAACCAAAAGTACCCTCAGCTCCTGAGATAGCCCCGACACCTCTAGAAGCTTCTACAGTCTCTGTACCAACACCAATGACCCCTTCTACACCTGTTGACACGACAACTACGACTGAACCTAAACTACCACCACGACCACCACGGCGGCCAATGAACCCTGACTCACGCCCGCAGACTCCGCCAGTCTCAAATGCAAGCCCTACTCTACCTGATACTTCAACCCCACCACCATTACCAAGGCGTGCAGCGACTCGTGCCTCTCGCGCGCTTGCGGATAGTGACATACCTTCACGCCCATCAACGCCCGCTAAGCACATCAATGAATTAAATGCCGGAGACGTCGACCGGGCGTCCAAGAAGCAAGACCCAGAACAAGCGGCTTTATCGGTCCCTGCTGCTGTCCCTCTAGCTGAAGAGGGCGTGAAGGAAGAAAAGCTAGCGGGTGGGTCAATTGTTCTCTCTCCTTCAATCGAGGAAGATGTGTTTGTTGATGCGGAGTCCGGGTCTGAGTCTGAGAGAGTAGGAGGAGTTAAAGCTGAAAAGGAAATGGAGGGTCATGAAAAGGTCAGATCTCCTCAGGACCACTATGAGGTGGAGCAGAAGGCGGACAAGGTCGAGCGTTCGAACAATGTCGAAGAAGAGCCCAAGGTCGAGGAGAAGGATGAGAAGGATGACCAAAAGACGAACAAGGTTGAGGAGACGGCGGAGAACACCAAATTAACGAATGGCGCAGAAGAGAAAGCTGAGACGAAGCTGGACGAGATTACAGAGAAGGCGGAGACTTCTTTCGTGAACGTGGGTGCCGAATGTGATAATAAACTGATCGTAAGCTCGCTGGATGTTCAAGCTACCGGCAAGGAACACGTTGGCAAGGAAGTTGATACCAACAAAGAGTCGTCAGACGACGACTCATCAGGCAATTATGTTGGGGATACGACCTGGGAGGAACGGACGTGGAAAGAGCTAATTCGGTTGAAAGAGGCGATGTTTTGGGCGCGAATAGGAGGACTGAAGCAGTCATCATAACTCACTCATTGGTCATTCCTAGTGCATGCGGATATTCGTATGGACGATTATGCCCAGGTTGAGTAGGTGTATCGATTACAATTCCGGAGGATTTATCTCATCAAGTACATAATATGGCAATCTATTGATACCCTTCAATCTCTATTTTTGTTTTCTCAATTTTGACCATGGAAACACATATGTATGGATAGATTCAAGAAGTGATGTCGAGGAGATAAAGAAGTCAAATGTGTTTGGTCCAAAGTTTATGACTTTGGACTCGCCGTCGTTCCCTCTAACCACATACCCGGGTTTTCCCTTCTTAAAGAAACGTAGCGACCCGCGCATTCTCAAGTGTTAACACAAGAACAGTACTACTTTGTGTGACTACTGTACTCGGAAGATAACGTCCAGTGTCAATGGCTACTGTAACGGAGCCGACATCCTTTCACTTCTCAGCAGAGGAATATTTCGCAACACAGCCACCTCCTCCCTCACTCCAACGCGATATCAATGTGGTCAGAAACTTCATCGCTCGACAAGCGAAGGAAAACAGAAAAGTTGTTCTTGTGACGGTGCGTGGACTTCATCTCGGGGTTGGATAAACACAGATTGATTGGTTGTCTCCAATAGAGTGGGGGGACAACTGTTCCTTTGGAACTCAATGTGTGAGCGCGCTTCGACATATAGACTGAGAAAGTGGTTAACGACGCTTTTTCGGCATGTAGAGTTCGTTTCCTCGATAACTTCAGTGCAGGTATGCTTCGTCTCTAAAAGAAAGTTTACCTTCATTTCTCATTCTTGTAGGAACGCGCGGCGCTACCTCTGCTGAATACTTCCTGCAAGCTGGATATTCAGTAATCTTCATGCATCGCCAATTCAGCCTGCAACCCTTCTCGAGGCACTACTCGCACTCAACTAATCCATTTCTCGACTTCTTGGAGATTGAGGGTTCCAAGGATGGAACTAGCTCTTTGCCTGAGATTTGTGTCACAAACAATGTGCGCCAAGACTTGTTACAAGTACTCTCTGCGTATAAATCGGTACATGCCGCGGGAACCCTTCACACCTTGACCCTCGTCACAGTCAACGATTACCTTTGGCTCCTCCGGGCCGTCACCCAGGAGCTTT
>JABAJZ010000051.1:0-37979 GCA_018857265.1 Termitomyces sp. T32_za158 | reverse complement strand
GCAATGATTTATACGCAGCCTTCCTATCAAAGATGCCTCGAGTTTCATGATACGTACTGAACCTGAGTCACATCACATTGAAATGACACATCAGTTGGATTGTTTGTTTTAACTGCAAATGGGAAGGATAATATAAACGTAAATGGAAGCAGCCCCGGTGTCACGCCGGCCAGCGCCGTCGTGTGACTTGATCCCCAAGTAATGATCTTCATCTTCAGCGACGATACTTTAATGCGCCGCGGCTTCAATGTTCCTCATTTGAACGCCTGCTTCTGAAGGTCCCTCATGTCTTCATATCAATACGTCGTTATAGCAATGTGTTTTTTTCTAATTGAATGCCTTGACTCTGCCCAACTCGAAGTATCAGCCGACAAGTGGAATATCATTTCTCTGCCTCATTCCGGTGGGCGTAGTACGAGATACGGAGTATGTAAATGGCCATCGACAACCTCTACTTAGTCCAACAATATTCGGAATAACAAAATCGCCAGTTCAACGTTGTTATCTGAATTTAAGTTGTTCAACTTGTTCTCATTTTCTTGATATAGTCGAGAAGTGAGGACATGTCTCGTTGACGAGATACATATGCTAACTTGGCTGTATTAGCTTGGCTGCAGAGCATCTTGGCTTTTACTTCAGTCGATACAGATTGAATTCTGCTGTCAGTCCTGATCCTGCTCCCAATGTCTGCATACACCGGCCAATCAATGATTTATCGACAGCACGCGCGCATACTCAATACATAATTCTTGCGAAGGCCATTGATTCTCGGAGACGTAACGCTGTGATTCCGATTGATATCTTGGCTAAAAATTCGAACTCTTCACCTTAGATCACAGCCTCCCTGTTAAAACCCATGGTGAAGTGCCGCTCGGACATTGTCTTCTCTCAAGCAGCCTTGCGTAGCAAAAGGCGCATCCGTAGGTCTTCCTGATTAATTACTACCCGGAAGGCGTCTTCGCGTCATCGTTTTGACCCACATGACTTTCAAGTCCTTGGGGGCCAGGATGTCTCCACTGATTAAAAGCTTATTAACTCGTAGTTCCAAGCTGCGTCTCGTGTGCGCAAGTACACCCTCGGCTGTCGAAGTGTGTGGGCGTACCAAAGTCTGTACTTGTACTGTGTTTTCAGTGATTGCAACCTCAACTGCTCATTAAGTGACGGCGGCATGGAGTTGATGGTTCAACCCGAAGCATTCAAAGGCTGGTCCTATCCTACGAATCTTCCGAATTTTCGTCATCGCTGTCGCTCTCCCGTTCTGCTACGCTCTGGGTAGCAGCTTCCAATGCTTGAAGGGGCCATCCCATCAAGGATTTCGAAATCTTTAATTCTGCTGTTTGTTTAGCGAGAGCAATAAGAGTGGTCTCGCTGAAGTTTGTTCATGACTTTGGATATCCAGAAATGGTTGATAAAAATCGCACCTCGTGTATGCTTGAGCCCAAACGCAAAAGTCGTCCAACCAAATCTTGCTGTATACGTAGTATACTTCGTGATGATCCAAAATTGCCTTCATTTCCAATAGACATCGAACTACTGTCCGTTTACCTGCTTTCAAAAATCCGGCAACGTCCATGCGACATGCTTCCGCGAGAAGGAATGATCGATAGAGAGGGAAGGCAAGGGAACGTCGATATGATGTTGTCAGGGTGTTAGTCAGCTCCTCTATTGTAAATACAAGGGGTTCGGCGAGAGATTCAGGGACGAAACAAGGAGGATCAAGAGATGAAAAGGCTGGCACAAGTGTTGACAGTGTCCATGCAGATTCTGGAGTGGGATCGCGTTGGTTTGTGCGTGATTCGTATGCATAGGAAAATAATATTGTTAATAGAGTGAGATAGAGGTTATGTGTCTGTGCCGTCGTCAGAAGATCTGTAGGACATGGTCAATGGTCATTGTATGTTCAGGATCGAATTTCTCACATTCTTTGCGAGGTAAGCGTAGCATCACAGCATTCTCTTCATCTGTGTACTTGAAATCTTCATTTTGACCAATATGGGGATGCCTCCACATCAGGAGCTCGCGAATATTGGCATCATCCGCGTAATCTGCCCTGTAGAGATCAAGATATATACGGTATCCACACTTCACTACTAGACAGCGACTCACATATAATACTCTTCGTCAAATTTATCATCCTCATGTCTCAACCTTGTCTGACGGCGTGCTGCAACAGAACTAGTTTCCGCATCATCACCGAGCTCATTAACTTCGTTCTCGGTATGCGTCACATGCCGAAAATACCCCGAGTACATGTCGAGGAAGCCGTAATACTTTTGTATCGAGGTATTGAGTTGGGGTTCTTGTATTTCTTGCGGCAATTGCCAGTCGTTTTCGGCCGCTGGTGAAAGCAGTTTCAACCGGAAACAAATATCCTCTATGGAGATCTCACCTTTTAGGATATCCTCGCGCTCGCGTTTCAAGGAGAGAGCTGCGGTTTTCGATACTAAATCATCTTCTTCACTTCGGGTATCCGTTGGGCTTGAAGTCTCTGATATCACTTCAATCACAGGATGAGGAGCAGTAGGGCGCGGGGCCAGAAGTTTCGCAAGAAGATCTAGATCATCAAAGGTCTGGCCCGGAACTTCTTTGGTCAGAGTGACTGTAAGATAGCCCGAGCTGGGATCATATTGCGCAGTTGAAGCATCATCTTCCAACACGGGATAAGCGAAGTTGAGCCTCAAAAAGTACGGATTTATGTGGACAGAGACAAGTGTGCCGTCAACGTGGATTTCGACATCTGCCGCCTACTTCAACGCATCAATTACTGAGCAATGATGTGGTAAATGAGACGCGTATACCCGAACAGAAGGGCAGTATATGGAGATGATCAAGGATTGTTCTGTCTGGCTGCAACTGAAACGAGGAGTTATCATTGTGGAATTTCGAGGAATATTCGGCAGTGTAGTGATCCAGAGCCCGGGCGTCAAGTATCTTGGATCGCCGTCGTGTCTCAGGCAAGATATAGATTCAGCCGCTGACGCCTTTCGTTGTATAAGATGGCCGAAGACTTCGAAAATGGTTAAGAGGGGAAAGTATAGTTCCCGAGGTCAGGGCTGAAACTCGTTAAAAACAAGTTCGATCATCCTCTTTGAGTCATTCCTCCCTATCGATTGACCAATCTATACCAACCATATAGCATGGATCCTTCAGTGCGCACAATAGCGTATATTACTTTCTGACGATCGATCACTGAACGCTCGTTTTCCCAGAATTTACCAGCTTACCCTTCCCTTGAAACGATTGAACGACTAATTAATGTCGAAAAACGAGGCAATTGTGTTCCAGTCTACGTCGAGTTACCAGCAGATCTTGTTACACCATGCATGGCCTATCTTCGAATAGCTAAGGACTCAAGGCACAGCTTCCTGCTTGAATCCGTCATTGGCGGAGAGAATGTTGCTCGCTACAGTTTCATCGGCGCAGGTCAGCCCTCCATCTAGTGATTACTCAGAGAATTACTCTTTAAAACTATCTTTTGTAGATCCTTTCAAGGTGATCAAGACTGGTCCTAATGAAGGGGTTACTGGGGATCCTATGGTCGCGCTTCAAAAAGAACTCTCTCTATATCAGTACATCAAGCTTCCTGAAGTTCCTACCTTCACTGGGGGAGCCATTGGATATGTGTCCTATGATTGTGTCCGCTATTTCGAGCCCAGGACTGCAGCAGATCTACGTGATAACCTCCATATTCCCGAGGCAACCTTCATGCTTGTCGACACGCTTCTCGTCTATGACCACATGTTCCAAACCGTTAAGGTAGTCTCTCACGTATTCGTTCCTAAGGTTGGTGGAGACGTGGATCTGGCTTTTGTTTACAAAACGGCCGTTGCAAAAGCTCGGCGGCTGGCTAGATTGCTGCTGAGTTCTACTACCCCAGAGCCTCCTCAACCCCCAATTACTCTAGGTAATGAGAGCGTCTCTAACGTCGGTAGAGCTGGGTACGAAGGCTTTGTTACGAAGCTGAAAGAACACATCATTGCTGGAGACATCATTCAAGCAGTACCATCCCAACGCTTGACCCGTCCGACTGCCTTACACCCTTTCAACGCGTATCGGCGCTTGCGCCAGGTTAACCCCTCGCCATATATGTTCTTCCTGGACTGCGGTGATCTCCAAATCGTGGGGGCTAGCCCTGAAACGCTTTGTAAGGTGGAAAAGAATGTTGTATACAATCATGCGATCGCGGGTACGACGAAGCGGGGGAAGACGCCCGAAGGTAATTCGTCCTTATCCAAGGCATGATACGCATATTTAACTTTCACATAGAGGATGAACAATTGGGAGCTGAGCTCTTGGCCTCTGAAAAAGACCGAGCGGAGCATATCATGCTCGTCGATCTCGCGCGGAATGATGTGAACCGTGTTTGCCAACCATCTACTGTCAAGGTTGATCATCTCTTGAGGGTCGAGAAGTTCAGCCACGTTATCCATCTCACATCTCAGGTATCAGGTAAACTACGTGAAGGACAAACGAGGTCAGACTCCTGTCAATCCAATGATATGTCTGTTACTGACCCCTGCTACAGGTTTGATGCTTTCAGGTCAATCTTCCCAGTTGGGACTGTGTCTGGGGCACCTAAAATTAAGGCAATCGAGATTATCTCATCATTGGAGCAGGAACGTCGAGGAGTCTACGCAGGTGCGGTCGGCCGTTTTGATTTTGCTGATGACGCCATGGACACATGCATTGCAATCCGGACGATGGTTTTCAAAGACGGTGTTGCTTACCTACAAGCTGGTGGGGGTATTGTTTTTGATAGTGTGGAAGAGGACGAATACGTTGAAACTTTGAACAAACTTAAAGCCAATGTAAGAGCGCTTGAAGATGCAGAACGTAAGTCAGCTATCGGTCTCTCACACCTTCCTCGAGTTCTCACTGTCTTTGCAGTGTATTGGTTCAATCTCCAGCAAACCAAGTGATAAAATGTTGCGTATCATATAGAAAATGTAAAATTATGATCTAACTACCATAATAATTCGGTTTATTCCTTTTCTCCCGTAGTTCTTCCTGTCTCTTCATCTCTGCTTCATAGATAGCGACACCTTCTCTTCCCGCAATGCTCAAAACACCTCCTATTATTTCCGCTGTTCGCGTGCTTTCGTCATTCGCAGGTATTGGATACATTACGATACGGGGATCAGCATTTGAGTCGACGATGGCAATCGTTGGAACGTGTTCAATAGCACATTCACGGATGGCGTTAATGTTCGAGAGAGGATTGAGAAGGATGACCAGGTCTGGGACGACTTTGGTTTCTTTAACGACGTCGAGGCCAAAGATGGGAATTTTGTTAGTCAGAGTGCCGGGAAGCCAGCGGTCACCGACATGGAAGCCCTGTGACCCTAGTCGGCCGGCTGCTTTTTGGACTATTGGGCGAAGGTCAGGCCGCGTGCCAATGAATACGATTTGGCCGCCTGAGCTGGCGACTGCACGGACAAGGTTTGCGGCGCGTCGCAGCATAGGCAGGGTTTGGTCAAGATCAATGACGGTGATCCCTGCGCGGGTACCATAAGCATAGGGGACAAAATTTGGATTCATTCGCGAGGCGGAGTGACCGAAGTGTGCGCCGGAGGCGAGAAGGGCGGATATGGTGGCATGCGCAGCCGGTTTATGCAGTCCATCACGCGGTTTGTAAGTGTTCTTCGAACTCTGCGTCGACCCATACTTACTGAGATCATTGACTAGCAAAGAAAAGGTCAGTTGTACGGGAATTTAGGTAGAGAGTGTGACTTGCTCAGAAAGTTGGTATGTGCACGACGAAGTTGAAGATCCGTCCAGTCGTCCTCTGTCTCGAGTTGTGGAGTGGACGCTGTCTCCAGGGATCTCACGGAGCGCTTGACTGGACTCCTCGCAACAGCCCTCGAGGAGCTAGAGGCCACTGCAGCCAGCCATGGGCGGAAGGACATGAGTTTTGGTGCGTGGCTGTGCACAATTTCCACACGAATTGCTTACCTCACCAATCGATTTTTTTTCTTCATCTTCGCCCCCCAACCACCACCCACTACCACCACCACCTCTTCTCTTTCTTTTCCCTTTCACCCTAAAAATGGAGGACGCGTTCGACGGCGCTATCGGTATTGATCTCGGCACCACCTACTCGTATGTCCTTTCCGTATTTTCCCCAAAGATGGTCTGATCAAATTTTTTCTTGCAGCTGTGTTGGTGTCTGGCAAAACGACCGAGTTGAGATCATCGCCAATGACCGTGCGTATATCTTGCATACGTCGGCTATCGTTTGTTGACAGTGATCTTTACAGAGGGAAACCGCACGACACCTTCATATGTCGCCTTTTCCCCTGAGGAGCGTCTGATTGGTGATGCTGCCAAGAACCAGGCCGCCATGAACCCGCGCAACACCGTCTTCGATGCTAAGCGTCTTATCGGTCGCCGCTTCGAGTATGCTTTCCTTTTATTCGTCGGCCTTGAATCGCATTGATGATGTACTTCCCCAAAGTGACCCCGACGTGAAGAAGGTTAGTTAGTTTAATGCTTGTATGCTGCATCTAAGTCTTAATACTGCTCTAGGACATGTCCCACTGGCCGTTCGAGGTCATTGAGAAGGATGGTTCTCCTCTCATCAAGGTGAATTACCTTGGCGAAGAGAAGACTTTCAGCCCTCAGGAAATTTCCTCCATGGTTCTTTCCAAAATGAAGGATATCTCTGAGGCTAAGCTGGGTAAGACTGTCAAGAAAGCTGTTGTTACGTAGGTTGTCCTGGCACTTTGGGTCGCAATATGTCTGACAAAATATCCTCCCAGTGTCCCTGCCTATTTCAACGATTCTCAGCGTCTGGCTACCAAAGACGCTGGTGCCATTGCCGGCCTTGATGTTCTCCGTATTATCAACGAGCCCACCGCTGCCGCCATCGCCTACGGTCTTGATCGTCAATCGAAAACTGAGAAGAACGTTCTCATCTTCGATCTCGGAGGAGGAACTTTTGATGTCTCCCTTTTGAATATCAATGGCGGAGTTTTCGCTGTTAAGGCGACCGCTGGTGATACCCATCTTGGTGGTGAGGACTTTGACAACGCGCTCTTGGAGCATTTCAAGAACGAATTCAAGCGCAAGACCAAGCTTGATATTTCTGACGACGCCCGTGCACTCAGGCGTCTCAGGAGCGCTTGCGAGCGTGCTAAGCGCACCCTCTCAAGTGTCACGCAGACCACTGTTGAGGTCGACTCGCTCTACCAGGTTAGTGAACGAATGTCAATTTACAGTGACAACTGATATATATTGGAATTACAGGGTGAGGACTTCTCGGCGAACATTACCCGTGCTCGTTTCGAGGAAATCAATGCTGCTTCTTTCAAGTCCACTATTGAACCTGTTGAGAAGGTTCTTAAGGATGCTAAGATGGCGCGTGAGAAGGTCGATGAGATCGTTCTTGTCGGTGGTTCGACCCGTATCCCCAAAATCCAGACTCTCGTGTCTGAGTTCTTTGGTGGCCGTCAGCTGAACAAGTCCATCAACCCTGATGAGGCTGTTGCCTACGGCGCTGCTGTCCAGGCTGCCGTCCTCACCGGTCAGACATCCGAGCAAACTAAGGACCTCCTCCTTCTTGATGTTGCTCCTCTCTCTCTCGGTGTCGCCATGCAAGGCGATGTCTTTGGTGTCGTTGTTCCTCGTAACACCCCCATCCCTACCAACAAATCCCGTACCTTTACCACTGTCGAGGACAACCAGACCACTGTCACTTTCCCTGTGTAAGCACAACTTACTTCTATGAAATGAATGATCTTGTGCTAACATAATTTCATCATTAGTTACGAGGGCGAACGCACCCAGTGCCGTGACAACCGTCTTCTCGGCGAGTTTGAGCTCACTGGTATTCCTCCCATGCCCCGTGGCCAGGCTGAGCTTGTTACCACCTTCGAGGTTGATGCCAATGGTCTCTTGAAGGTTTCTGCCATGGATCGTGCTTCCGGTCGCAAGGCATCCATCAGTACGCTTCATTCATCTGCTTGGTATCATCCTGTCTCATCAGATATTTCTAGGCATCACCAACTCTGTTGGACGTCTGTCATCCGCCGAAATCGACCAGATGATCAAGGATGCTGAGCAATTCAAGCAGGCTGACAAGGAATTCTCTGCTCGCCACGAGGCCAAGTCTGATCTCGAGGCCTACATTCACCAAGTCGAGAGTACCATCACTTCGCCTGAGATCGGCATGAAGCTCAAGCGTGGAGCCAAGTCCCAGGTTGAGGCTGAGCTCGCAAGGGCGCTTGAGAAGTTGGAGATTGAGGACTCTACGGCTGATGAGCTCAAAAAGGCACAACTGGGTATCAAGCGTGCCCTCCAAAAAGCCACCGCTGGCATCCGGTGAACTCGGTCTTGATATATTGTCGCACTTTCACATTGCTTTCTTTCTGTCCTTCTAACGTGCAAAATAAAGTCTCGTTGTATGTTTTGCGTCCCATCGAGTGATTGATCGCCCGACAAAGTCAGTTATATAAACAATGTTAACCGTTACAATTGTGATACGACCTTATGGATACGTAATCCAACCTCCATTGTCCAAAGTTCCTCATCAGCACCGTCACACAAGGCCTTGTCTGCTTCAGCGAATACCAGTGCGCATTTAGACTTTTGACGACCATTCAAAGTAGGATGGAGAACGACGAGGTCGTGTAACTAGAAGGTCTTGGTCAGCAAGTATACTACGCGAATGTGCAGAAATGCATACTTGGGAGAGTATTTGGGTGGCGGAGTAACCTTCTCTCATCAGGTCTTTCACTTTGCCTTGAATCGCGTCAAATGAACCATTCTTTCTTTTTGATGCCTGATCATCAATGTCCATGCCACCCTCTATCTCAACACCGAGCGTCCGTGCAAAATCGTTAATGACGAACTCTGGGACAACGCCTGCGATCTCCTGGATATCACCAGGCGTTATAGATGTGGGAGGACTCGTCGAGGATGCGAGGCGTGATGCAGATTGAAGGTATGTAATCGCACGACGCAAGTCTCCTGAGGATGTGCTGATGAGGGTATGAATGACTTCAGGGTCAATGTCAACACTCTCAGCCTTAGCTATCTCGGCCAGTCGCGAACTCGACGAGGAGTCGTCTAGAGGTGTAAAGCGAAACTTTGAGCACCGTGATGCGAGTGGCTCTATGATTCTACAGTAAGGAATCAGTCGCGTGATTGGAGGAAAGGACAAGACTAACCTAGTGACATAGTTACATACTAGGCAAAATCTCGTTATGTGAGCGTATGTTTCCATGATACGTCGAAGGGCGCCTTGAGCATCTTGCGTCATCGAGTCTGCCTCGTCAAGAATAATGATCTTATATGGTGGACAAGGGTAGGTTTTTCCATCAGAGGACACGGTTTGGGCGCGAGGTGTTTGACGAGCGAAGGTCTTGATTTTTTCACGAACTATAGTTATACCACGTTCATCGGATGCGTTAAGTTCTAATACACGGTTCTTGAAGTTGTCTGGGCTGTATTATAGCCGTAAGATGGAGTTGCACGATGCACCGTCACCTACTCACCCAAATAGTTGGCGCGCTAGAGCAAGAATGGTCGATGTTTTCCCTGTTCCCGGAGGACCGTAAAAAAGCATGTGGGGAAGCTACGCCAGACACTTAGACCTGTTGTTTCCTTGTAAGTTCAACGTACATTTGTCGACGTCAAAGCCTTCTGCAGCACTGTGACGGTGTGCTCCTGTGCAGATACATCGTTGATTGTTTTGGGGCGGCTATAGAAAGTCAGCAATCATATTTAACTTCCAGGGGTTTCTCACTATTTCTCGACCCAGGGTTGGAGCGCTGGATCAACTACATGCTTCTGCGTTGATTTACTTGACGCGCTCTTGGTGTTGAAGAAAGACATTGTATTTGTCACGAACGCGTGACTTGCGAATAGCCGTCACGTCGCGTTCTTCTCTTATTTTCTTGTTCTCCGTCCTTCATCATCCGAATTGCTGTGGAAAGACTTTCGGTTGGTATGTCGGGTAAGGAGGATACTCATTGTACGTGAATCTGTCTTTTTCCGTTTTGTTCCACTCATTTGCATTACAGTAACTGTGGCCACGAGTGCCAGCGTAGGACACGAAGGCAAGTACTACGCGATCTTATAGCCTTGATCACCCAACGTGACGCGCAATATTGTGTAGAGAAACCACCTCGACCAACTCTGGTTGAATTGAAGAACGGGAAGGTCCAGTTCAAGCAGAAATGTATCTCGTTCGAGAAACAGTCGGAGACACTTCAGGGTGAGTTATACGGCGCTGGTTACAGCCTCTTTATCGGGACTCAATAGATTTTGGACTCAGAAATCGTTCAATTCCGTGAAATGCTTGAAGAACGGATTAAGCAACGGGCTTCCCCCCTCACGGTCATACCGGACGATCACTTACCACTCATCGTCAAATTGGCTCATGAAAGGTGCATCTTCTTAGGATCTGCCGAAGCAGGAAAAGCACTTAATCCATCATCTAGTGATAAAACACTCCCTGCGCTTACAAAACATATACGACAAGGATTGCTTCCGACGCAGGATGACGATGAAGAAGGCGGTATAGCAGTAGCACAAGCAGCTCTGCCCTTGAATGCAGTTGAGACTGCTATAAAAACAGTAATGCAGCGCAACAATTATGGTCTGGATAACATTGGTGGAGGAAAGGCGCCTGCCGCTGTGTGCGTTTGGAGATGGGAAGCCAAGGACCAACATCGAGATTGGCTTCCTAAGAACGTCAGAGAGAAGGCCGAAAGTCGGCTGACAGAAAGGGTCCAGGTAAGTAGCCCGTCGCAAATGTTTAGCATGTTCTTACAATCTACCAGGCCAAACAAGATCTTCTTGCCATTTTCCAATCACTACCTCAAGACGCGAAGGACGCGATGCTGGACCCGAAGGGTACGACCAAGGTTCCTCAAAAGGAACTCGTCAAGGTGACAGAGTATCAACCACCAGGAGACAACACCACACCACAGTCAGAACAGAAACAGAAGAGGGAGCCGGATGAAGAGGATGACTCGGTGTGCCTTCCAGTATTTATCTTGTTCATGCCAGTGCCTCATACCGAACGTCAGGCGCCCAAATCCAGCTCTCTTAAGCCTCCGCGAGCTCCAAGACCGGTTGACCCAGTCAAGGCAGTCAAGGTAAGTTTGGTTGTTTAATGCACGCCCAGCTTACAAACCATGCAATAGGAACAGGAAAAATTAGAAAAGAAAGCTGCGAAAGCCGAGAAGGAGAAGAGGAAGAAGGACGCTCAAGATAAATCGCGATCTCTCATGGCCAATTTCTTTTCCAAACCCAAGGCCTCTTCACTCAAAGGTGACGCTGCTGTTGCCGGACCTTCTAACCTCACGTCCGAATTCGAGAAAACATTTAAGCCCTTCATTCTGAAGAAAGATACGGAGCTTGCTCCTGTAAATTGGTTTCAAGAATCTAGGAAACGCAAAAAGAGGTCGTCACCGAAGGCGCACGACGGAGTCATTGTCATTGACGATGAAGAAGATGATCGTGATGTAGAGGTGATGATGCTCTCTACACCGACTGTTTCAGATATGAGCCAACCCGGTAGGCAATTTTTGTTCGATATATTTTGTTTGCAACAGTCACATTATGCTTGTCAGAGCATCTATTGTCTGTCATATCTTCTTTATCGTCGTCGCCAAATGGCGTCCTACGCCGACGCTCGTTACCAAATCGTGATCCGCGTTTAAAGACTTATAACCCTCTTTATATACGTGATATCATTTCCAAACTCTCTGATGCGGAAATAGAAGGGGATGATGTCGCCGTACGCTCCTTGCTTTCCCAACTTGAAGATCGTTCCCTACTACCGGCAAAAGTTCTCATATTCGCCGAAGATAGACGTCCAGGTTATTTTGGAACTTGGACACGGAGTTCTCGCATTATAGGACCCCGGACGCCATTCTCCAGGGACGTTCTCGTATTTGACTATGGATATGACAGCGGAGAGGAGTGGGAAGACGAGCCTTCTGGTGACGCAGACGATGTTCATGACGATGTAGAGGACGAAGAGGACGACGTTGACGCAGACTCTGACGCGGACAGTTGGCTTGTTGACGATGACGAGGACGTTGGAATCTCTCTGGAAGACATAAATCAGGTGGATCTGCCTGACTTGCCTGCTGCTCTTCCCTCGAAGCGAAAGGCAGAAGATGGAGAGAAAAAGACGGTGAAGAAGAGGAAAGTTGTTATTCCTCTCATACCTTATGTTAAAGGACCATGCTGGGAAAGCTCAGTTGGACAAAGCGAATATAGCATCTTTGATCCATACAGGATACAGATGTTCAATGGCAAGTGCATTACAGAACGAACTGAGCAGGTGTTAACATTCTCTTCTAGATACCCCTCTATTTTTTGATCCTTTCACCTTCGTCTCGACGTGTGTCGAAGATTCCAAACGCGAGACCAAGGCTGCCTCGTTGAACAAGCCGGTCCTGGAGAATGACGGCGTCTTCGTTGTTCCAAGCCTTCCCGACCGTTTGGTTCAGTCAACCACAGCCCAGCACGCCTCTAGTGTAGGATTATCGCCTTCATCAGCAGCTTCTAATCAGCCAAAGAAGGCGACTACTCCCAAACAGCTCTTTCCTGACCAGCATCTTCCTTTTGTCCTTCAAAAGATAGCCACGCTCCAGACTGGCAGCTTCAACTTCCTCGTCGAGACGATACATCGGGATCTGCGGGAACACAAGGTCAAAAAGAATATGATTGAAGCCAAAATCAGGGAGGTTGGAGAGAAGTGTAAGGAGAAGAAAGTCTGGATTGTGAAGTCAGGTAATCAGGTCAGTTACCCATTGCCTCCGGCGTTGTCAGCATTCAAATAACTTTGTGTGGCAGATCCCATTCTGATCATTTTTATGCATCGTTTTCTATTTCGTTGATTTTTCCTGTGTTTCTTACTCTTCCCTTCGTGTAATTTTACAAATACAGATTGATACCATCCAGATCTATACATAGATAGAGGCAGTAATGAAAGCGATATAAAATGTACTAATATAATGGACCGAGAGATGACCTGGACTAGGAGTGATAGATTGTCCTGTATACGTAGTGATCACGATGAGGCAAGCTTCCAAAGGAATTGAGATTGCTCGAAGTTTCCCTTTTTTCCGTCCATTGGGACCACGTGGAGGTCGCCAGACTGGGCACCTGTGGATTAATCAGGAACTTGAAAACTTAATCATAGAGCGACTCCTTACTATGGACGAGCATCTTCACTAGAACTCCTTCCTTATCAAAGACAGGTTCAAATCCCAACTTTTCGTACATTCGCAATCGCAGACTAACTTCTGTCAGTCTATTGATAGGTCCAACATCAACTGCAACTTACGCAGAACCACCGAGTTCTTTCTGATGTTCCAAAGCAGGGTCATATTCTTCTAATCTACGCGCCTCGTCTTTGAGTTTTGTGAGTTCGGCTTCTTGGTTCGCCACAAGGCTCTCCATATCACTTATAGACTTCATAAGATCTAGCTTAGTCCTATCAAGATCATTGAGCGCCTTAGCGTGCGCCTGTTCTGAAGGTACAGATGCAGGGCGTTTGGATGATATTCGAGCTGCCTCCAGTAGCTTCACGAGTGCTGTCCATCTGCGTTAGTTTCAGCGCAGACCTGCCTAGACAGATGGAAGAGCAGCTCACCTTTCATGTTTCCTTGAGCCTCCTCTATCTCCTTCTTCCTCCTCGATTCCGTTGAGGATATTTTCTCCTCGGCCGCAACAATGGTCAAGTAATCTTCTTCAGGGTCAATGATCGGAAGCATATCACGAATGGCCTTGCTAATCAGGTTGAATCAGCTTTTTATCGGTGTTACACTACAGAAAGGACTCTTGCATAGCCTCGTGCACGTCGATAGACATTTTGGCTGTTGAGTGACTTGGAGTGAAGTTGAACGTTGGAGCCGTGGTCGCGTTCAACGTGATTATCACGTGACTAGACGCGCCAAGTGATGGTATCATTTGGCTGCTGTACTTGAGAGGGAATGCATATCCTTTTGAATAGTCCTAATGCGTGGTGGCTGTTTTCGTACCGCACCATCGAGTTATCAAATTACTCGAGAATACAAGCAGCATGATTTATGATTACAAGCTGACGATATGCAATACTTATATGATGTAACTGTCAGTGCTTATAGTCAACGATTCAGTAGGGAGTTTGAACCATAATTTGCCATGACAAAACCAATTGACGTGTTAAAACGGTAGTCAGAGTCTGTAAATGATGCATCGCAAATAATGAAGTGTAGCTCGTGTGCAGGTATTCTACTTGCACGACAGGTCTTTGGGTATGGATTATCTCGAGGACTGCACTGTCTGGGTCCAAATCTCAACCCTGCTACCAGCGAACAGGAAATCAAGTCACAGTGGGATCAACTTTGATGACAATCTTCCCGGTCGCACGTTGAGACATGAGTCGGTCGTAGGCCTTAAGGGTTTCATCGAAACCATAGACCGAGTCCACTGGAGGAGTGATAGAACCTGTAAAAAGCTTAGACGGGATTTAATGGATCAGGGCTTGCGGCATGTACCATCCGCAATCATTTGCCGTATGGCATCCAATCTTTCCTTCTTGTGAACCAGCATGTAAATCCTAATAACGTATTCTTATCGTTTCAAGCTCAGAAAAAATGATCGACAACATACTTATAACGCCTTTTGACGCCACCAAGCCAGCCAGGTCTCAGGTAGGCCGAGAAGACGGTGGTGAGCACCTTCCAGATTTCCGGTGGAGCAAGACTCTTGGGCATTGGACCAGTGGAAAGAAAGATGCCATTCGGAACCAGATAGGCAGGACTGTGTGAGTAGAGCGAGATATCGGTCAAGGCAACGGCATCTAATATGATATGAAACTTTGGCGTGGGAGGATTGGCTGCCAGGTATTTGTGAAGAGGAGATTTCGTGTAGTCGATGAACTATGACTTTATACAGACGAGACTATGAGAGAGAGATGTAGTACGAACCTCGTCAGCACCCATCTTGCGGACAAAGGCCTCGTTCTTCCCGGATGCGGTAGCAACCACTCTGGCACCTTTTGCCTTGGCAATTTGAATGGCATAAGCACCGACCGCAGAACTTCCGCCATTGATCAGGACGCTCTGGCCTGCCTCGAGCTTTGCAATATCAATAAGGCCTTCATATGCCGTCTCTGCGACTAGGGTGATGCCAGCAGCTTCTACAGGTGTTATATGGTGTGGCCGAATGACAAGGTTGTCTGCGGGCATAGTAACATACTGGGTGAGGGCACCTTGCCGGATGACCTGTGAGAGTTCTTCAGGATTTCAGAAACAGATGGAACGCGTATTATAACGTGTATCTTACCGACAGGGATAAACCCAAAGACCTGATCACCAGCGGAAAACCGCGTGCCATTGCCATCGACGATTTCTCCAGCTAGATCATGCTCTGCAGGAAGCGGTCGTCCAGAGTGCGCAAAAGTTGGCAAGAATTTCATGAGCTTATACCCACTGGAAGACACAAGGTCGAAGAACGTCAAGAAAACTGTCCGTGAGACTCACACCGGATTGAGCGCGGCTGCTTGGACTTTTACAAGCACATCCCCAGGCTTGAGCTGAGAAGGAACAGGCCAATCGGACCTCAAAGAGAGCGCTTTTGCAGGAGGACCGGTGCGCTCGACGACCCAAGCACGCTGTGTCTTTGGGAGGTCAGCCATGGTGGAAAAGGGCAAGCCTAATCAACGACTTCCTGAAGAGTCTCACAGGTTGACGTCAACCAGCGCTTCTGCCGCAACTCCGTGACAATCCATCACGTGATGCGTCGATGATATTGGAATCCACAACTTGGCCCTTTGCCCAGCTTGCACCACGACGTGAACGCGTTTCGTGACGCCGCATTTATTCCAACCGCTTCTCATACTCTATAGGCATAGACTGGATAATCTTTGATTCATCTGTCCTGCCATCATGGAGGTCAGACTCTTATCGCACTCCTAATCCATGGATGACTGAGCATCTATTTTCGTAGGGTATACTCGATTTCTCGCGGGACTTGGATGTCGCTCTGTTGGACAAGGTTGTAATGACCTTCTACACTGGTGCTGGACAGGAGGTGCACCCGTTTACGCGTTTTCCCGGGCTGAATCGCTAATCTGATTCCTGTGCACATCCAGCGCCAAATGGCTCAGCAGGTCCTCACCCAGTTAGAAGAACATCCAGATTCATGGACAAGGGTTCCAGATATCTTGGAACGATCTTCTTTTCCTCAGTCCAAGGTCCGATCTTCTTTTCGGTTCGCGCTCAATCACTCAATCGATTCGCGATAGTACATAGGTCTACAGATTCTGGAAAAACTCATCAACACGCGATGGAAGACTCTGCCTGATGGCCAACGTCAAGGTATGCTGCGTCGTTCCTGCTGACCCTGCAATCGTGCTTACCCGATATCCTGTTAGGTATCCGGAATTTCGTTGTTGGAGTAACCGTTAAGGTCGCCTCCGATGAGGTTGCGATGCGCAAAGAGAAGGCTTACATTAACAAGCTCAATCTAGCGCTGGTTCAGGCATGTTTTATCCTGGGAGTAACGAATGAGTTTAACTGTTCTCCATAGATTCTCAAGCAGGAATGGCCTCATAACTGGCCGAACTTCATCACCGAACTTGTGGAGTCTTCCAAGACCAATCTTTCTCTTTGCGAGAACAACATGGTTATTCTGAAGCTTCTCTCCGAGGAAATATTCGATTATTCAGCCGAACAAATGACGCAAACCAAAATTAAAAATCTTAAAAACCAGATGTGCGGCGAATTCTCGGAAATCTTCAAGCTGTGCTCGGAGGTCCTGGAAGAAGCACAGAAAACATCATTGATCAAGGCGACGCTGGAAACACTTCTTAAATTTTTGAATTGGATCCCATTGGGATATATCTTTGAAACGACGATAATAGATCTTCTTCTAAGTCGTGTATGTGGTCCTCTTCTCATCATGCGTAATCTGCTCTTACTTTTCTCCAGTTCCTTGAAGCTCCAGAATTCCGCAATGTTACGCTCAAGTGTCTCGCTGAAATCGCTGCTCTTAATGTTGGCCCGGAATACGACCCCAAATTCGTTATCTTGTTCGCAATGGTGATGACTTCGATCAATCGCATGATTCCACCAAGCACCAACATTGCGCAAGCGTACGCGAACGCCGGAGATGCAGGTCAAGAACTTGTTCTGAACCTCGCATTGTTCCTGGCAAACTTCCTATCAAATCATCTTCGGGCTGTTGAGACTGAAGCGAACCGCGACGTGTTGCTTAATGCGCATCTTTATATGGTCAAAGTGTCGCAAGTGGACGAGCGGGAAATCTTCAAGATTTGCTTAGAATACTGGCTTAAGCTTGTTGCCGAACTCTACGAGGAACTTCAGAGCCTGCCTATCGGAGACTCTGGTCTGCTCATGGGTCTGAGCCTTGGCGGTACCGGTGCTTCAAGCATGCTTAATGGAATGTCCCTCAGGAAGAACATCTACAGCGACGTGCTTTCTAATTTGCGACTCGTCGTGATAGAACGTATGGTGAAACCTGAGGAGGTATGATCGATTTTTTCATGAATGGATACAAGTCTTGACCCGAACCAAACTAGGTTTTGATTGTTGAGAACGACGAGGGAGAAATCGTCAGGGAATTCATGAAGGAGAGCGACACAATTGTTCTTTACAAGCAAATGCGCGAGCTCCTTGTCTACCTTACCCATCTTGACGTAACAGACACCGAAACAATACTGACGGAGAAATTAGCGAAACAAGTGGACGGGTCAGAGTGGTCATGGAATAACCTGAACACACTCTGCTGGGCGATTGGATCTATTTCTGGCGCAATGAGTGAGTGCCTAACTTTATCTCAGTTTGGTTCCTTTTTATGTGGCATCTTCCAGACGAGGAGACGGAGAAACGTTTTTTGGTCACCGTCATCAAAGATCTTCTTGGTTTATGCGAAATTAAACGTGGAAAAGACAACAAGGCTGTTGTCGCTTCTGACATCATGTATATCGTTGGACAATACCCTCGGTTCCTCAAGGCACATTGGAAATTCCTCAAGACTGTTGTAAACAAATTGTTCGAGTTTATGCACGAGACACACGAAGGTTAGCGGCGGTTTATTCTGATAAGATACTTATTTGATATATTCTCTGGTTAGGTGTGCAAGACATGGCATGCGATACCTTCATCAAGATTGCGCAGAAGTGCCGGAGACATTTCGTCATGCAGCAATCTGGAGAACAGGAGCCATTCATAGACGAAATACTACGCATGCTTCACCGAATTACCGTGGATCTGTCGCCTCAACAAGTAAATTTGACATGTAGCTTTCATTTAGTGGACTCCTGACTCTAGTTCTCTCATTACCAGGTCCACACTTTCTACGAGGCGGTCGGATATATGATTTCGGCGCAGCCCAATAAACCTCAGCAGGAAAAGCTCATCTCGAAGCTTATGGACTTGCCGAATAACGCTGTATATTGTTTTGTGTACTTTTCTGTTTTGACATCTCTCACGCTTATTCACAGTGGGACTCTCTGATGGCTCAGGCAGCACAAAACATGGATGTACTTGCGAGCGCAGACAACATCAAGATTCTGTCAAACGTCTTGAAGACCAATGTGTCCGCCTGTACTTCCATAGGCAGTTTTTATCTCCCACAAATAGGTCGGATCTTCCTGGACATGTTGGGCCTGTACAAAGCCGTCAGTGGGATAATCAGTGAGACTATCGCCAAAGAGGGTGGGCATTTCCAATCTTTTCCGTTTACGAGTCCCATGAATTCGCGTCTGTATATCAGGTCTCATTGCTACCAAGACGCCCAAGATTCGCCAGTTGCGCACAGTCAAAAAGGAGATTTTGAAGCTTATGGAGACGTATATCAAAAAGGCGGAGGATCTCGAATCCGTCAATGCGAATTTCATGCCTCCTCTCCTTGATGCCATACTTGGCGACTACAACCGTAATGTGCCGGCGGCGAGAGACGCAGAAGTCTTGAATGTAGTTGCCACTATCATTGGGCGTCTGGGAGTGAGTTATCTGTACATGCTGTCATGCCTCTAATGTTGATTCCCTTGCTAGTCGCTTCTTACCCCCCAAGTCCCTGCCATACTTGATGCTGTCTTTGAGTGTACGTTAAACATGATTAACCAAGACTTTGCGGAGTACCCCGAGCATCGCGGCGGGTTCTTTAAACTGCTGCGTGCCATCAACCTGAATTGCTTCCCTGGTATATACTTTTTTTTGCCTTAGACCCAGACGTTCAATCCTTCACAAACAGCATTGCTTGGAATCCCACCGAGCCAGTTCAAGTTGTTCATGGATAGCATTATCTGGGCTATCAAACACACGATGCGTGACATTGCTGACACGGGTTTGAATTGTGGGTAATTTCGCTTGAGCTGCATTCAAGACTCATCATCGCGTAATAGTGTGCCTTGAGGTTGTCAATAATTTTTCAAGTGCGACGGAGCCTGTCAGCAATGCCTTTTTCCAGCAATACTTCCTTAGCATTGTGCAAGATACATTCTTCGTTCTGACTGACACGGATCACAAGAGCGGATTCAAGTTGCAAAGCGTGCTTCTAGCTCGCATGTTCCAGCTCGTGGAAACGAACGCGATAAGGACTCCATTGTTCGACCCGTCGCAAACGACTTCGAACGCCGC
Source organism: Termitomyces sp. T32_za158 (assembly GCA_018857265.1). Lineage (NCBI taxonomy): Eukaryota > Fungi > Basidiomycota > Agaricomycetes > Agaricales > Lyophyllaceae > Termitomyces > Termitomyces sp. T32_za158. Next base: position 18,369 of record JABAJZ010000051.1, on the reverse strand, counting down.
CTATCTACGGGAGTATACTGCTAATCTATTGAAGAATGCATTCCCGCATGTCCAGCCGTAAGTCTCATCAACCATGTAGGTTTCGGAAATTTACACTTTATCAGGACCCACGTGGTGAACTTTGTCACTGCTTTGGGAGATAACCACAACGACATCAACCGATTCAAGCTGGCGCTTCGGGATTTCCTGATTCAGCTCAAGGAGTTCTCTGCCGGCGACAATGCTGAACTTTACCTGGAGGAAAAGGAACTGGAATCGCAAAAGAAAGCGCAGGAGGAGCGGGAAGCGGCGATGCGGATTCCAGGAATGCTCAAGCCCGACCAAATTGAGGATAAGGATGAGGACATATGATTTCTCTGATTCATCTATTCTGCGTCTGCATTTGCTCATGATGACAATTATCTGTTCGTAAAATCAATCCATTTTCTCTCCCGCCTTTCTCCACTGTTATATCTCATGCCGCTCATGCCGCTCTCGAGCTCCTATCATATGTAACACTAGCACAATAATGTAGAATCAAAAGAACAAGGAGAGACTAGTCTCGTGGTCACGTTTTGATGAAACACGGAAATGATGAGATTAGATTCATTTTTGATCTTTACCATATTCCCTCTTCTCTGACCTTGATGTTCAAGAAGTAGAGCCCATCCCGCTCAATTTTTCTGTGTCTGATCTGATGCTTGCACGGCCACTGCCAGATTTAGTCCTTCAACTGACATTGCGGGGCAAACGCCTGTGAAGACATCGGTGCAGCGGGGGATTCGGGCGGCTATCCTATCACAATGGAAGATCGAGCCCGAGACACTCGAGGCGCTCTGGCCCAAGAAGGAGGGGCTTGTCCACGTCAAGTGGTGCGTCTAAACACAGCTCTGGGAATCTATCTAATCATCGGCCGATGTCTCTGCACACAGCAGAGACCACGTATCGATATACAGTCTCCACGGGGAGCCACTGATCATACAGCACTTTGACGGACCGTTCTACCCGACACTGCGGGTGCTGCACAAATGTTATTTGTTTCCCATATACATACAGATCGCTATCCGCTGACTGGACTGGTACTCTAGATCCGTACATACTCCCGAAAGTGGGGATTGACCGTGGGGCGATACGATACCTGCTGGCTGGGGCGCCGATGATGTGTCCTGGGCTGACGTCGAAGGGGGGGTGGCTCCCGCCGGCGGAGGAAGGGCTGCCTGCGGGAAGTGCGGTGGCGATTTTCGCGGAGGGGAAGGATCACGCGGTGGGAGTTGGGCTGCTGAAGCTGGGCACGGAAGAGATGCGGCGGGTGAATAAGGATGTTGCAGTTGAGCTGGCGACGTATCTCGGGGATGACCTGTGGGCGCACAAAGCCTTGTGATTCGTACAATTTGCAATTACTACTATGCGGCTCGGCCGGTGTGTGTGCTTGTTGATTTCGCAAGGCCCACTTTGAGCGAACCGACTCGGAGGGATCAATCACACCCATGGCCTCTTCGACCTCGTTCTATACGGATTATGTGCCTGTGAGCCGCAAGAAGCGCAAGTCGAGAGTAGCGCCGAGGGAAAAAGAGCCCCTATTTGTCACTGTACAGCGGCTTCGTGATGAGCTTGCACGGGACGATTGGATATCACAGTGCCAGCGTCCGTCCATCCGTCGCTCGTCGCGCTTAAAATCCATGAACCTAACTGTATGCCGTACTATATAGAAATTCTATCAGAGTCGTTCGCGGGGATTGGTGTCCCTGAAAGTGTCATCTGCCTGGGGCTCGGAAGCCCCAGCGCGTCGCCAAATGCGCGCGCACAGCTCGCGTTCCTGCTGGCCTCGTGCCAATACCTTGACATTGTATGTGCGCACGCAGTGGGGCCCACCACTCCCGGTAACCTTTTCTTAGGAACCCGAAAAGATTTCTCTCTACGATCCTGTCTTTACGGAAGACGACTGTGCGCTCCTCGGAGCGCTCCACATGAATGTCCTCGCCGAAAATAAAGCAAGTGTTTTCTTTTTTCCCTTTCCCTCTTCTTTTCCCTTCCGGCGCCTTGATTCTTCCTTTCTCGGCCCCACATATATCATCATCATCATCCATCATCGTTCTCACATGCTTACTGGCGTCATTGCCGCGCAGGACGGAAAATACACGCTCGACCGGCCGACACTGTGTTTTATGCCGCATTGCGACATTGAGCTATACGAAAACATTATCAAAGCAAACTGGAGCCGGCGGTGCATTCGGTTCCCCATGTTTGTCGCAAATCGCCTCATGGACTATATTGACAGGTGTGTTGTCGTGTTTAACGCACCAGAAGACTCGGCCCTGTGACCACTTCTGAATCTCCAGCAACCCCAGACACAAGTTAGAAACAAGGGCCCCTTTTCTTCTAGCGATCGGTGCATGTCCCCCGTTTCTAAAGTAAGAGCCAAAACTCAACTTTATTGGACAGCCCCGAAATTAGAATGTCGTCCATTGCCACCGTCACCTCTGTGGCCTACTGCGTTCAACAGCACCGCGGTGCAGGTATTTGGGACCAGTGACTTGGGTGACATAGGTGTGCCGGAAGGTGACTTAGACAGCTCTCAGACAGACATTCCGACAGTCTAGGATTGGAGCGGAAGTGATCTAGCGGAATATATAGATACCAAGCACGCGGAAAGAAATTCAGTCATTATGTCTATGAAAAGCAGATTATGTCACAAATACAACGATAAGCCCAACGATGGATGCAGGGGAATGAGGGGGGGAAGATGCATGGAAAGACATGGGATGCAAGATAAGAGACGGGAGCATAGCAACTAGCATTCTTGGTAGTTAATATTATAAGGCTGGTGTTCATGGGGAAACGGGAGAGGGTCAAGTTCGAAAGGATAGAAATAGGGATCATTTGGCTCGACGCGGACATGGGGGTGGGGATGCCGCAGCCTGCTCTGCGAGGACGCTGAGTCCACGAAAGAGTTGCTCGACAGGCCCAGAGAAGGCGTGGTGGGCGCGTCAGAAGACTCGTCGTCGGACGTGTCCTCTATGGCGTCGGGGACGGACGAGTTGTCGACGTCGTAGTACGGCAGGGGCTCGTAGGGCAGGGAAGAAAACGAGTATTCATGGTCCATCTCATAAGGGTAGATGAGGGGAGGGTGGAACGGCGGATATGGCACAGGATAGGGATACGGGAGGGGAAAGTAGGCAGACGGGGTGAGGAGGTCGTCGGACGACGAGACTGGAGACCCAACAAGACTGAGCTGGTCGTCGTTGTCGTCCTCGTCCTCGACGTGCGAGACGGCGGCAAAGTCGTCGTCGTCGTCGTCGCCGCCGAGGGTTTCGAGGAGAGAGTCGAGCCACTGTGCTTCAGAGGTGGTGCCGTCTGATGTGGGCCCAGTGACGAGTTTGCCTGCATCGGGGAACATGAACGCGTCTGAATCGAGTTCGTCTGGCTCCGGCGACGCGGGCGGTGTCGAGTGAGACGCAATGATGGAGTTTTTAAGGAGGACCCAGCGATGGAGACTGCAGCTGTCACGGGCAGAGGGATGAACGAGGAGCTTTGAGCGGGCCATGTTGAAGAGCTTGTTGGACATTGTAGTCAGACGCGGTGTATACGATAGACGAGCTCGGGGGCAAAGAGTAGAGCGCCGTTCTTGAATGAACGGGGGACCATTCTCACAGGAGGACTTGGACGCGGCGACGGGCTCAGAGGGACATGGTCGTGGTCAGCTCACAACTACTCTACAGCCCTGCCCCTTTTTCTTATATAACCCAATCTTGACTCAACCAAACCAGTCTGTCACGTCACTGTCACATCCAAACAAACCGGTCCACTACTCCATCTCCTCGCTCCCCGTCTCGTCCCTCACCGTCTCCAGCAGCTTCTTCATCTTGCTCACGCTCTTGGGCGAAATGTCCCGCGCCAGCGCCAGCGTCTGCGCAGACTTCGTCTCGTTCCCCAGCAGCCGGTACACCTTGGCCAGCTGGAACACCACGTTCGACTCTTCAGGCGTCGTGCTCCGCAGCTCCTCCAGGTCCCGCACTGCCAGCTGTGCACAATTAGCTCCTGATCGAAGCGTGCGCTCGATACGCCGTACCTCATATTTCCGCATCGAGACATAGATCTTGGCCCTTCTGTACCGAACCAGTGCGTTATCAGGCGCTATTTTTACTGCTTCATTAAACAACCCGAGTGCTGCGTGACGGTCCCCCCGTCGCTCAACAGCCTGTGAAGTAATCATCATCATCAACTGATCAGCGTCCCTGTTCGTGTCACTCACCATCCCAACACACCCCAACAGCACCGCATTGTTCGGGTGTATCTCGACCGCTTTCCGATAGTGATATTCCGCCAGCCGTATCTTGCTCATTCGTAGATAGCATGTGCCCAGTCCATACCTTGTTATTCTTGTCAACTCTCTCTACAATCACAGATAAACTTTCTCCTCACCAGGCATTATAGTGCCGGGAATCGGCACGTAAAGCACACTGGAAGAAGTTGATAGCCTTTTCTAAATCCTCGTCTATGGACTCGTGCCCACTTAATGTGTATGCGTAAGCGCATGTCGGGTCCATCTGAGCTGCACGCCTAAAGCATGTCAGGGCTTGTGACCTCTCCTTTTGCAGCGAAAATAGATTCCCGACAGCAATCCACGCCTGTGATGATTCCGGGTTGATATTAAGCAGCTCCTGCGCCAAAAACGAGAGTTCGACGTTCCGCTGTAGGTGCCATAGAAGCGTCGAATATACTTCCATGTCCCAAACCCGATACGGTTCCAGAATCCGCACCGCCTTGAACGCACGCTCCGCCTATCAATATGAAATTCAGATAAGTCTCCTCTTCCTCATAGGTCCAACAACGCACAGAAGCAAAATCTTGTCTCTCATAATGCGCTCTGCCGACCATCGCAAGTACCCACGGAGAAGCCTGATGCACAGGTGGCATCTGCTCAAGCTCCATCAGGCACCCCTGACAGTCATACAACGCCAGCGCACGCAGCGCACTCGCAAACTTGCGCGTCAAGTTGTACACATACAGCTCTGCCAGCTCCGCGTCGTACTCCTCCTGCGCCGCTTGCTCCTGTGCCGCCGTCCAATTGCTCGGCGACGGCGACACCTCTGACCGTGGAGAGTGCGGCGCATTCGAGGACGGAGATGGCGGGTACGCAGCCTCGCTCCCAGCCGTAAACACGTCTTCCTCTGCCTCGGATTCCGCTGATTTCGAGCGCGTATTTACCGACGCTCGCCGCCTCCCACGGGCTGTAGGCTGCAAAACGAACCTCCGTTAGCAGTATACACAACTTTAAAAAACTCGCCATACCTTTGTCGGGGGCTTTGTGCCAGTCGCACCGTGTAGTCTCGTACTTCTCCGTGTCGCGGGATTCGATAGCAAAGGCTGAGCGTTATTATTCTTTCCAAGTCCAGTAGTCCTAGAGGACGTTGTAAACTGGGAATGACGACCGGAAGATGAGATGTTAGCAAAGATCAAGGCCGGGCGTACGCGTGCCTTTTTCAAGGGGTCGTCCACACTCAATTTGTGGTTGTGCACCGTCTTCTTAATCACTCCTGGTTGGCGCGCCGTAGATCGCTGTCTCTTGGGATTTGGCGCGGCCTCGTCTGAGGCCGATGGGGGCCGTTGAATAGGGGCTTGAGTTGGGTTCGTAGGCTGCGACCGCGTCGCGCGGTGGGCCTGGTGGAATGAGTGGTCGGGGTAAAATGAATCATGTGTCACTCTGCGCGTAGTGTCAGCAAACTCGCCATGAAATAAAATGTCTACTCACATTGAGTCGCGTGGCCCAGGGGGTGGCGCCATACGAAATGGCTGGGGTTGTATGTCGGGCTTCCATGTGCGAATACCGCTTGAACCTGCGTCTGGCGTGAAGAACCCAGTTTCTGCGGCTGTGTGACCCGTCTTCCCTGGTCCATCGTCTGGTGGTGTTCGTTTGATAGGTATCGGTCGTGGGGGGAATATTGTATCAACATCAGGTATGGATCCTATGCACAGCAACCTTGACGTCAACAAGATCAACCACACGCGTAGTGAGAACAGCATACCCAGAGCGCATAGGCCTTCAAACGCCTCCCATAGCTGCGGGTTTAGGCTTAAAGCTTGTCTAAAACTAGGCAAAGCCTTTTCGGGAAGGTTGCCTTTGAGTGCCATGGTGCCAGACCGACACCGCAGCGCCGCCTCTTGAGGGAATGGGTTTGCGACTCTCCGGCTTGTAGATGCTAACAAACAAAACGCGCGTCGATATTTACATCCATCTCCAACGAAGAAAACGCACCAGACGGGACATAATTCGGATCGTGCATTGATGCTTCCAGAGCCTCGCGTGCCTGTCGATGTCGCCCGAGAGCAGTACAGCATTTGGCCTTGATTTCTAAGCAGCCACTGCAGATATTTGTGGAGGGTTGGTTGACTAGGGCTAATGCAGAGTATGTTTGGCCTTCTCGGAGAAGGGCAGTGGCATAGAGGTGACGCGAGTCGTGACCGTGCTTGTCCAAGGAATAGTACCTCTCTGCATGAAAGACAGCAGTCTTAGTGAGATCCGCGTCCAGACATGACCACACGAGTGACTGGTAGCGTTGGGCAAGGTGGGGTAGAACTGAGGGGGGTAGGTCGTACTGCATGCGGTCGCAGTTGGTCGTTGTGGATGCCGTCGTCGGGAGGGGGGAGTTATGCGACGCGGTAGACGAGAAAGAGTCGCGTTCAGAGCGCAACGGCGGTGGAAAAACGGCAGACGGTGGCAAAAACAAAGGAGATCGGCCCCTCGATGTTGATTCCTCTCTAGACCACGTGACTCCACGCGTCCCATCAAAGCCTCCTTTCGCGGAAAACTCGATTGTATACGTCTACTACACATTTTAGCTAGATATCTAGTGTCCATGTGGGTCAGGCTCTCCCTTGGATTCTGTAATACAAAGTTCAGCTTGCGTGCCTGACGGAAACAACGACACTCACCTGGGACACACTGGATGGCATCATCGATGCGCAACAAAGATACTGCGGCTTCGTAGGCCGACTTCAAGCTCTTCACCTTGCTCATAGTAGGTTCGAGCACGCCAGCCGACACGTTGTCGCGGACCTCTCCATTAATTAAATCCAGCCCGTATCGCAGAAGCGCCTTTTTGGGATCACCAGCGGGTGCATTTTGCGCGGCATTGTGGTACGACCGCAGCTTGGCAATCAGTTCAGTTGAATCTTTCGCCGCGTTGACTGCAAGAGTTTTGGGGATAGACAGCAAAGCACCCGCAAACTCTGCAATTGCAAGTTGCTCTCGGGATCCCTACAAGGAAATTCACAACGAGACCACAAAAGCAAAGATGATGCGAACACATACCAACGTGGTTGCGAAATTCTCGAGATAGATGCTTAAAGCAGTCTCAACAGCTCCTCCACCTGGTACTACGGCCCCACTCTCTAGCGTGCGTTTGATGACGGAAAGTGTGTCATGTAGTGCCCGTTCCATCTCGTCCAACATATAGTCATTCGCACCGCGCAGCACAATCGAAGATGAGTTGACGATTTTTGTTCCCTTGACCAGAATAAGTTCGTCATCCGATATCCGCTCCTGGATCACCTCCTCAGCGGTGCCGAGGTAGCTAGCTTCAAACGACTCTTCCCCTTCAAGGTTAGCCAGACTAGAAATGAGCTGACCGCCAGTCGCCTTGGCAATGCGTCGGAGATCTTCCTTCCTACACCGACGAACTGCCATCGCACCAGCCTCTACGAATTCCTTCAAGCACAAGTCATCAATACCTTTGGTGGTCAACACGACGTTTGCACCCGCGGCCAAGATTTTTCGGATACGTTCCAATGTGATTTCAGCTTCCCTGGGAACATCCTTTAGAAACAAGTTGCAACGCATTGAGAACTGTCGCGTACCGTTTTCTTATCTCCTCTAGCTGGTTAGGATCGTCAACGAGGATCTGAACTCCAAGCTGCATACGCGTCTTTTGCAGGTTGATATCCAAGCACGCAATCTTGGCGTTAGTGATACGTTTTTTCATCGCTAATGATCCACTTAGACGAAGATGTACAAAGATAGATCAACGGTGTAAGCTCACCTTGACTCGCGACAGTGCAGTTCAGAGCATAGCCTTGAACAAAGAGAGACTCCCGTGCGCTCCTTCCATGAGCCTTGAGAATATTCACGGCCTTGACTGGATATTTGATATCCCCCCGCAGATTGATCGTCCGCACAGACATCATAGCGTCCACGGCCATCGGCGCAAAGAGATCGTCATCGCTGCATGATATCCAAAAGATTGGATGACTGCTATGACAGCGAAATGAGACGAGACTCACTTTCCGATGATTTTACTCGACATCGTTGTTTTTGCAACATTGATCAACGCTTCCCGTCCCAAAGCATCCACCTTGATGCTCAGCTGATCCTGCATAAACTTCACTGCCTCTCTGCATGCCAATCGATATCCAGTAATGATAGTTGTCGGATGTATTTTGGCCTTTACAAGCTCGTTCGCGCGCCGCAGCAATTCTGCAGCTATGATGACCACAGAGGTCGTGCCGTCCCCAACTTCTTTATCCTGCTTTTGGGCGAGGTCTACGAAGATGCGGCCAGCCGGATGTTCAACGGAAAGGAGCGAGAGAATGGTAGCGCCATCATTAGAGATAGTAACCTCCTTAAAAAGTAGGTAGACACATGAGTATATTCGCACTTCAATGATCAACCAAAGCGTCGACGCACTCCGATGTTGTCCACCAGCATCTTATCGAGACCCAAAGGGCCTAGCGAGCTTTTAACAACATTTGCGATAGATTGAGCAGCGATGACTGAGGAGGCCAAGGAATTGAATGCATGTCCTTGCGTATAATAGTTTACGACGCACCATTTTGATCACGAATATCCTGACCAGAGACACGGTCACCACCGAGGAATGCGCCTGCCCTGGGATCACGTTGAAACATGGGCTAACGATTGTGGGATATGCAAAGTTAAAGTGGAAGTATAATGCCAAAATGCAGACAGTCTGAACGGATGAGATGTTAGAAACGCGTCCACGCGTATTCAACCGCCGCTTGAATCAAATTTCTTTCACCCAAACAGCAGCTCGATACATCATACTATTCGACATCGAATACACGACGAATAATGTTATTTTTATCGAGAAGGACACAGTAATCCTTCCATCGTATCTTCATTCGGGCAGCGTGCAACGACCTGGCGCTACATGATGAGAAACAGCAGTTACAACTGACCATCCTTCACGGACTTGTCGCACTTCTCTGACTTCAAACACTTCGCTAGTGTTTTCAGTACAGTTGGATTGCATCTCACTGGCGGAATGCTACGGGCATCTCCTCCTTCAAGTGCTATACTTGGTACGTGGCCAAATATATAGTACGGACCCGGTCGTCCGGGACAATCTACCCTACCCTACCCACACCAGTTTTCTTAGATAGACCTCGCGACTCGATTGCAAAAGTGGCGATTCATATTGCATCGAGTACTCATTGGCTAGACAGTCCGATGAAGATGCAGAATGTTATAAATACTTGCATGAGAAGGGCCAGAAACTAGCTGGTTCCAAAGTTAGGACAATGCCAAAAACCAAAGATCCTAGATAGAAGGGAAAAAGAAAAGATAGTACCGATATATGAACCCGTCCAAATATCCGTACCGTAGCAAACTAAGTTGCTACAATTTGGAAAAGAACAGAAATGAGACAACACATATGTAGGAAAGATGAAAGAGGATAGATGAGAAAATTGACATATGCTTGTGATTGTCCAGTCATAGAGAAATAGCGAAACAGATCTGCTGAGATGGCTACACTGCATGGCGCGTGTAGATAGATAATCGAACAAGGTCGGATGAGGAGACTTGCGAAGCAAATTGGACTTGCTCCGTTGTTCTCGCCTCAATTTTAGTGGAGCCTTTCGTGTGATCGATTGCGGTATACAGTGTGGGGCCAACACCTAAAATGAGTGAGAGGCATGCTCTCAAACATTGATAGAGTGGCGTTCTAAGACTGTGCGTTATGAGTCGTCGTCGTTGGAAACATGAGAGATCGTGCGGTATTTTGTCTTTCTTGAGTGATAGTTGGCGTGGCGTGTGGCCCTCGTAATCCCGGAGTTTGAAGAGCACCCGGAGTCGGAGGGCGGGCATGAGAGACGTACTTGAGCGTTGAAATTCGTTTAAAAAGCCATGCGTACGGGATTATATGTCTCGGCTCGAACAAGAGGTGCACGTCCAAGCCTCTTGCTCTTGAAGGCAGCACCTTTGTTCGGAGGAGGGCAGGGACTATCACCGAGGTCTATGTCGGTGTCGTCAGCGTCCGCAGTAGTATTGCTATCTTCTTGCAGAGTCATAAGACCACCTCTACGGTTGCGGGCTGCATTGGCGGCGGCAAAAACCTGGTTGGTACTGGGCGCAGTATTTCTTTTTTGTTGTTGAGAGATCAGAGATGTCTTTCCAGGTCCATCGCCATAAGCATAAGACTTATGGCGTCCAAAGCGGGCCTTCCGAAACTGATCCAAGTTATCTTGACGGGATGCTGTATGAGTAGGATCGTCCATCGTCACATAGCCTTGCGGGTTACACCGGTTGGGTGACATTTTGTAATATTGACAATAGCCACCTTCAAGAATGTAGACTTCAGGAAAATGTATCTTCGGATACAAATGGTTGTTCATGGCACGATCCCGAGCACGCAAGTGTTTCGCACTGTCGAGAAAAAAGTCGAATATGTCGTGTGAATCAAAACTGGGTTTACGTACAAAGTCGGAGCTCTCTTGGCGCTGAATTCGCAATGAAAAACCAAAATCGTCTTCCGAATTGCGTCTCCACTTATAGATGGTTTAGGTTTAGTCAAGCTGGTACCGAGAAGGAATTCTTCTACTGCTGCTGTGGTGTTGATATTAACAGCACCAGGAATATGACCACCGGCATATTCGTAATCGAACCTGCAATCGATGATGTGGTAGTTAACGATTCGCGGATTATATTTGCCATCTAATAAGTCGTCCAACTATAAGAGATCAAAGTGAACAAAGCGATCACATAAAATTTGGCATGACACATACTGTTTTGCAGTTGATTCTCATGAGACCGTCTTCGCGCACCCGATGACAAGGCAAAATCTTTCCATGAGCTTCATTGTCACCAAAGCCCGGCATTCCAGCGGCCATAAACCGTGCTGATGGGCTTTCGTTCATCTTCAATGCAGTAGCTCCAGTGAACGACCTAAAATCGTCCGTGCCATCACACCGCCTGATCGTCTTTACTTGCTGGCGTTTGGAGTAAGCTTGAGCGGGTGACGACATATCCGGACCATCGAAGGACGACTCATCAGACAGACCATCAAGAAAGCTTGACTGAGGAATTAATGCAGAGAAGGCGCGGCGCACAGGAAGGGCTCCTTTAGGGCTCGAACCATCCTGTGCATCCTTGATAGACTCAAGAACAGGGTATGCGGTGCGCGTTGGTTGTGCATTGGAAGGTGGAACCATGGTGGAAAGAGCAGGACGGCGAGGACGTTTAGGGAACGCAGACGATGGTAGACCTAGCCCTTCCAGAGTTGGCTTGTTTACGCGGCTGAAGAGAGTGTTGCTTCTAAGCCTTTCGAGCTTCGACTGCGAAGGGGACGGTTGCAGGGGCGAAGACGAATCATCAATCTCGAAACTCCGGACACGCTCAGGCGACTTAGGCTCAGGATCGGAAAGCCCACCTTCAAGCGATCGGCGGGGTGACATGGTATCGAAGAAGAGATTGTCGAAACAGGTGACGGCGGGCAAGGCAGAGGCAGGAGTGGGAACGAAAGGATATACCGTAGCGGCGGGCTGGTCAGCCACGTACGAGGTATCCACATCCATTGCATCATCCACTGGAGCAGGCGGCTGACAATTCATCAGTTACGCGCTACTTGGAAGATGGGGAGCTCTACTTACTGCGCTTTTGGGTGGCGCAACCATGAGCCATTCAGTTGGCAACACAGAACGTTGCGTCTTCCTCGACGCCGATGTCTTCACAGAAGGCGAAGGATCTATCAAGGGACTCGGCATAAGTCCTTGATTTCCGTTACTCAAATCGTTCCCGAAGAGTCGTGCGCCACTGGTAAACGCACGGGGTCGAGCTCCCGCCTTTATTGATGGCTTAGGCAGTGGTGCAGGAGAGATGTCCATGGGTTCTGCATAATCCTCTTCAGGGGCTAAAGAAGTGTGTTTGCGCGGTGGAGAGTGTATGGAAACAGTAGATGCGAAAGAAACCTCAAGATCTGAGGATAGAAAGTCGTCTATATCTTGCTGTCGTGTTGGACGCCCGCTGAGTTTGCGGAAAGGGGCAGCCGGCGGCGCAAGGAAATTGGAAGATGATGTACGCGTTAAAAAAGACATTTCGTACGTGAATTTGGGACGAAAGCGAATCTTGTGTTTCTTGTAGGGCTGTCTTGATTCCACGAGACGGTTCATGAATAATGTCGTTATAGGGGGCATTGATATCGCGTAGTCGAAAGAGTCAAGGCGGTTTTACAAGACGTTGTCAGTGGCACAGTCGGCGTGTGGTCAAAGTATTGCACGGATTGGTTGTGTGGCACGGGTGGTCATGCAGACGGTACAGAATGGCAAAGAAAATAACACAGTTAGAAAGAGAAAGCAAGCCGAGGTAAAGGACGAACCAACGTCTCGTGAGGTCAAGAGTGTACGTAACCAACCGTTATATATGAACACTGCTAAAATACAATGGTAATCAGTGCATGGCCAGGGATGAACGGCGAGAAGAGAGATCGAGATTGCATTGTCCTCCCAGAGGGGCCATCCGGAATGTTTGTTCATAGATGGACGGTTCAAACTTTACCGAGCAAATAACCGAGGAGACATTTGAGAATGACAAAGGAGACTCACTTGTATAATAACGAGTGTAGTGACGGAGGAGGCCGCGCCTGGAGGACGAGAGCAACCAAAAAGTGAACAGGTGACGGTATGGCTATAAGAACCTTCTCACGTCTGAAACGGAAACTTGAAAGAAAACCAATTGTGGACACTTGTAGGTCCAAGTCCGTCAGCGCCCATTTCCTCGACAGAGAATCTCTCAAACCTCGTAAAGAAAAAAATGGAAAAAGGGTGTCCTGGTTGCTGACGAAGCGGCGGGGGCGTGTCTTCGAGGCCGTTACCCACAACGAGAACGAACGATGGTGCAGAACCGCGTCTCCACTGTAACCCTCAGGTTTCTGTTTTATTTGGCCAATGTTCAACTTGACACGTGACCGCGTCGTGCATGGTACCTGGGAGTGGAATGAGATCAAGTCTTCCATTTTTAATTCCTTTGTTCCCAAACTGGCGATATCGTCCCTCTCCAGTCTCCACATGGCTAATTGTTTTCGGGTACTTAAGTTAGCATGCAATTGTTACAGATAGCATGGACGATCAGTGAAGGGCCTGCACTTCTTGTCTATACATTTACTTGATTCAACTAAGTTGTTGACAAAGTTCGGGTCCCTTCGAATTAACTACATGAAGCATCGACATCACTTGATTCTGTGAAGCCTACTCGGCGTGCACCAACCATGGAGGAAAAGCCTCAGGAAGATTGTCGAAATGCACCTCAGGATGATGTTCCTTGATGGTAGCGATGAGTGACTCGTACAGGACCTGAGACATAGAAAGGTCACTCAATAGAACAGAGGGGAGATGGAAAACAACGTGCACGAACCTTATATCCTTCTGCATTTAAGTGGAGTCCATCATACATAAACCGGCTCAGCGACTGTTCATCTTTGCCAGCAGCTTCCCATAGAGCTGTCCAAATATCCGTCACCGGTACCTTCTTTTCCCGAGCAACATCCTTGACCGCTTCAGCATAACTCCTCGTTATCTCAAAGTCGCGATCCAGATAACGGACAGGATCTCTTGACTCGAGATCGACACGTCGCTGATAGGTGTTTACCGGAGGTGGAGTTATCAGAATGATACGTGTCTCTGGGGAGTAGAACTCGGAGTTTGGAGAGTGAATGATGTCGACCCATTCCCTAAGGTTGGCAGCAAACTTTTCCAGTGGGACGTGTTGGGGACTCGGCTTGATACAAGAGTCGTTTGCTCCGAACCAAATTACTAAAAGACGGATCTTTGGTACATATTCCTTCTCCTCCCTCGTTGCAAGGATCTGGTCAAAATAACCTCGATCGACTCCTTCTCAGGCTGAAAATGCTCAAACTTACTCTCCGAAATATTGGCGAAGCCCAGTCTGTATTATATCCCGATAAGCCACGATTCAGGACATCGAGCTTTCTTGCGTACACATCTGATACATGCCCAGTCCATAAACAAGTAGAATCGCGGGAAAAAAAGACATGATTACGAACGAGTAAGCTGCTCTCCATAGCCCAGGAGACCTGGCGTCCAGGCACCCTGCGTGATCGAGTCACCAAAAAGGACAATTACGTCCTGAACAGTCGCAGACATTGCAGTACTATATCTTGAATGTTGCAACTACAGGCTCGTATGTAGTATGGAGGGATCTTTGAAAGTCCATTCATCGGATCTTGATCTGATCATAGGTAGCGGGCCGCCTGGCATCGAGCATTCACATTCGTGAGTCGTCTGCCATTCGTCTGCCCGAAGAATGCTGCAGTGACATTGCGTCTTGTCTCGTAGTTTGTGTGTGCATTATATCTCTCGTTCAGAAAAGTAGTGTATCGCGCAACTATCGTTTCTGAGAATGGACAAAAGGTCGTGCTGAGACGAGTTGGACAGAACCAGGAACATTGTTCGAATGAAGCCTCTGTTGCAACAGAAAGAGCAGAGGATTCAACTGCCACTGATACAGGACAACGAAAGCTGCAAACAGGCGTCCTGAACCAATTCTGTTTGTCATCGGCAGTCGTGACTCCGTTTTCCAAATTCCATCCGTCGTCCAATTGCGAGTCATGACTGCAGACTCGTGCCGGATACCACTGCGCGTCTCGAATAAAAGAGCTGTGGTATGGGATGTCGATGGTGCGGGTATCTACTTCTTCAGCTCATGAAAAGTCCTGACGACGTTGCTGAAGGATAGACATCGCACGAATTCGCTCACAACATCGTATCTGTGGTGTCCTGTCCGGAACACTTCCTCATCTATCACAACAGAATGTTTTTCTGGGAGTGCCTCTGCTGTTGATGCCAGAAGAAGTTGTCCTGCTCGTGGAGAATGGTGCGGTACTCAATACCCACGGCTGATTTCTGACTTCTAAAATTGTCACCAGAGCTCGCTGTACTCATTGATGACCCCACTGCGCACTCACAGCCCAGCCTCCAGCATCTTCAAAATTGGGATGCAGAACAACAAGCAGATATTCAACGCCAAATGGCAATGCTTGAAATTAAAGAAGCGAAAGATAACGCCAAGAGTCAGGCTATGACCGCTGCGGCTTTGGAAAAAAGAAAGATCCGCGAGGAAAAGAGGGCAGCGAAAGCGAAGCTCGCTCAAGAATCTGGTGAACCTGGAGACCTCAATGCGATGTTGCAAACCGAGTCTAGCACAGTGTCCCCACCCGGACAGTCAGCCGAGGATACTTCAGAGTCCAGAATTGTATCTTCCGCTGGATACACCGTGGTGATTCCCACTTCATCCACCAATCTCGAATGGTACGAAGCTGATCCTTCGTGTACCTACACTACCATTGCTACTGCGAAAGAGGCTGGAATATGGGACTACCCGTCTACACTTCAAGAACGTGCTAGGTGTGGTGTGTTCAGGAATTTGTGGGAGCAAGGTTACTTCATGGGCGGTGGAATCAAGTTTGGAGGGGATTATCTCGTCTACCCTGGTTCGTCTTTTTTAAAATTTGTTCGGCATCCAGTCAAATGATTTGAGATCCCAGGGGACCCTCTGCGATACCATTCGCACTTTGCTGCCACCGTGTTGGAATCGCCAGCATTTGATCTACGACCCATGGAAGTTGTGGCCCACGGCAGATTGGGGACAGCAACGAAAAAAGCTCATTTATTGTGTAGCTGGGATGATGAAAAGAAGGAAGTTTCGTATCTCACAATTGAGTGGGCAGGGTTCGGTTGATATGAGGGCTCAGCGCTCATCTTTATTGGTGTCATATCATTATTCTATGAACGTCGATAAAAACGTCCTTAATCAATCCGTCTTCTTCGCACGGCTTTGAACATGTCGTACTTCTGTTCGAGACATTTCCTTCAACCTAATCTGTTTGCCCTCCTCAATAACGTCTGCTGTATCACTGAGGCTTCGAGTGTGTCTTGGATGTTTGTGAGGTCCCACGCTGAGGATCCGCACGATCAAGTCATTCAGCCACATTACCAGGGCAAAAATAGGCAAGCGAGTAGGGATGAAAGGGGAAGGGTGCCGGAATGTTTCTGAACTGTCAGTTAATGAAAGTGGGTTATATGGGTCAGCAGGAACAGGGCGGGCGACCGTTGCTAATATAATATACTATGGGAAGCAATGTCAAAATATGTTAATTGATACCAAAGTCAAACAAGTGACACACCACAGGAAATACAAGGGCGAATATGGCAGCACTAGCAAGCCCTTTGCCACACGTACACAGAAGGGCAGAAGGGAGACCTAATGAACATTTGGATCGACCAGGTTCTGGGACCTAACAGACATGAACTCACCAAAAGCAAAGTAATAGGCCCACCTTTCCTCAAGATGTCGTATGCGGCGCGTCAAAGATAGACCACGAGAGATCCAAACGAATCTAATCGGCAACATTAAAGTATGTACTTAGATTGCCCTATAAAAAAACTCACTCAAAACAGTAATACCTTTATTCGGAAAAAACGTAGGTAAGAATGTATCCTGCAAAGAAACTACGCACGCATCAACCCAGCACACAAAGACAAGTCCAGAGACCCGGCCGATATATGGAATTCGAAGCAAAGCAAAAGACACGATTACAGAGTTGAAAACCATGACTCCTTGGTATGCCGAAGTAGCAATAGCTTTCAGCATCCCATTGTACGTTGCAGGTGGTTGTACTACAGCACGGGCACCGTAACGCAGACTATAAGTTCGCCTCGCGATAATCGAGCACCACGAACTCTGCAAAAGGGGTATTGTTTCATTGTACGAGCGTTTGTGGCGTTTGTACAAACTCACGTTCAAATAAAAGGACACACCGATGATTGGGAGTAACCATAGAACTTGATAAAACCAGGAAATGTTCCTATGAAACCATCTTCCCTGTCCTTGAACTAGCGGAAGGATAAAATAGTCGAAGGTGTATATCGAGATGAGGGATAACGAGTTCAGAAGAAACGACTTGTAAACATTAATACGTATTTCAGCGTCTCTATGCTTAGATATAGTCAAAAAGCCTCGAATCTTTCAAATACGCAAGCTTACCCGATTATGGTGGATACTACAACATTCCAACGAAATGCGTCGTACAATCCTCGCCAGACCCACTGGGCCTGAAGCTTGAGTGTGTCTGGGATTGAGATGAAGGTGGGATAGGAGTAGCGAGAAGGTGCCTGGTGAGAGTCTACGTAGCGGTACGACTGAAACTGTGGGTTGGGTCGATATACAGCAGCCATCGACAAATGAACCTTGCTAACGGTCCGACTGCCGAGGTGACATTCCTTAGTAGACCCTAACCATAGATTAAGGCATACCACGTGCTCTCAGGTTTGTAGTCACGCGACCAAGACCGACAACGCGATTTGTACTACGGTATTATTTCTCGAGTGGCTCCAGCCCCCGTGCTTAAAGCACAGCTTGAAAGATTGACTTACAGGCCTTCATCTAACTTTACAAAGCTCTTCATGATCGCTTCAAGCCCGGAAGCGACTGTTTGAAGAGATCAAGTTCGCGAATGTGACCGATACAGTCGGACAATAAATATTATGTGTGAACAGAATGAGCCAAGAAGCGGAAAGATGAAATAATGTTATACAGAGACATAGAGCAAGCACTAGAAAATCCATGTCCCAAAATATCAAAAAAGATATGAAAATGTATGGATAGTTAATGGATAACACCCTAGTCAAATCACTAAAGAAGTCCATCAACAACGTCTGAAGAAAGGTAATGACTTTTTCCATACTTTCTTCTTTGGGGTGGCTTTGACCTTGGCTTTCGCGGCTGATTTGGCTGAAGCTTTTGCTGTAGACTTGACAGCTGGTTTGGTAGCCTTGGAAGTAGCTGCTTTCTTCACTGGTGCTTTCTTCGCTGCAGTCTTAGCTTTAGTCGTGGCTGTCATCCTGTCACAGTCTGAAGCTGTCAGCACAAGAACCCTCAAGAGTTTCAGCGTTGCATTACCTTCTTCGCTGAACCACGTTTGCTTGGTGCGACAGTCTTTTTGACAGGAGCAGTGCTCTTCGTTTTGCCTGCAAGAGCTTTCTTGACAGGAATCACCTTCTTTGCGGTAGTAGTGGGCTTTGTTGATTTGACCACAGCCTTCTTAGCGCTTGTAGCTTTTGCCACAGGAGCGACTGCTTTCC
>JABAJZ010000050.1:0-38374 GCA_018857265.1 Termitomyces sp. T32_za158 | reverse complement strand
TCCAGCGATCTTCGGTGCCTATGCTCTCGGGTCTTTGCTTGTTCCAGAAGCTAAACGCTATCGCTTCCTTGCTGATGTCTTCAACGATGCCGCAGTCATCTTGGATACATTCTCTCCCGTGTTCAGCTCTACGCCGTTCCCGCTGCTCAGGATCGGTACCTTGTGTGCGAGCGCCTCTTGTAGAGCTTTGTGTGGAATCGTGGGAGGGGGCTCAAAAGCAGCTATCACATTACACTTTGCGACTCCCATCAACGGCGTTGGTGATGTCGGCGATTTGAATGCCAAAGACGCTAGTAAAGAAACTATTCTTGCTCTGTTCGGCGTCCTAGTGCGTTCTATCGCAAATGAGAAAAAAAATCCTGACTCATTGACTGATACAGCTCGGGACGCTCCTGGTGCCACACATAAATGGGCCCTGGCTCACTTACAGTGCCTTGTTCTTGCTTGTTATTCTCCATCTGTCTATCAACTACGTCGCAGTTTGTGGTCTCGAGTTGCGTACTCTAAACAGACAGCGTGCGGGGAAAGCCTGGAACTTGTACCGATCGTCGACAGGAAACAAGGCACCGTCTCCCGCAGAGGTGTCAACGCTAGACAACATCTTAGACAGGCCTGATGTCTTTTACGACGAAAACGGTCGTAGAATAGGCAATTGTAAAATCGGCTCGAGTTTTTCTGACGTCTTCAACGAACACGTTCCTTCTCGCCTCCTTGAGATCTTTGCGCAAGAACGCTACCTGCTGTGGTACGATCCTCGGTGTCTGTACTTTGGTCTGGAGTGCGAGGAGCAGGACATCCGCGGCGGTCCTATGCATCTCCACATTGTGCTCAAGGAAGGCTACAGTGGAACTGATCAACTCAAGGCGTGGTGCCACGCCGCAGAACTCTGCAGAACTCTCCCCCTTGGCACAAGAGCAAGAGAAACTCTACAATCAGCGGAGAAAATTTCTGGCGCTCTGGATCCCATTGACACGACGCTTCGATCTACTTCTCGGGAATTCCCAAACTTTCTCATAGCCTTACGCGAGGCCGGATGGAACGTAGACGACATAGTTATCGTTGCTGGCTCACCAAAGGCGATACTTGTCGGCATAGAGCCGAAGGACGAGATGGATAGAGAGGACAAGAAGTTCCGTTGAGTCTTCGTAGCTCCTTCGCTACAAATTAAGCTCCTTACGCAACCAAGAACGGATTGATGTGCATGCTGAACGATGAGTGCTGTTCATCATAGTTTATGGTTAACCACTTTTCTTCCCACGTCTCGCTGCGCATTTCGAGAGCCTTTAGAGTTTCGACGCATCACTGCAGATCTGGGGTAACACTTCCATGAGGGTGCCCCTGTGGTTATGTACTTGCTTCATTTTCGTACTGACAGTCGGCCCTCGGGCCCCGGGTCTAATGTTTCCGCATTCTTGGAGCGAATCGATATAGGGTGCGATGTCTGAATCATATATCTTCAGGTCGATGTTTTGCCCTGAGTTTCATGTATCGCGCTTAACAGGCATGAGTTCAGCCAGCCAACCAAATCCAACAACACACGTTGAGTTTCCCTAGACTGCGTCATCTTTTCCGCGGTGTGCAAATGGAAGCCATTCTAACGGTCTACTTTTGCTCCATCCGGCACTGGTCTTCGTCCCCGCTTGGTGCAGACCACATGGTCTCTCCAAAGCTTCTCTACTGACTCGATCTACTTTCTTCGCGTCGACCATCCGGATCTCAGGTTTCTCCCGCGCACTGTCTACACGCCCTAATCAACTTCGTCTGCGAAAAAGAAGCCAGGATCAGAATCAGAAGAATCCAATCTCGTCCGCCGCGGTCGGCATACCACAATCACAATGACAGCAACGCCAAACGACCGGATATTTTGTTTAATTCTGTTTTTCGCGTCCATGACTTATGAGATGCAAAGATGATAACTAATATATGTCTAATAGAATATCCGAAATGTGGTTCCCGTCGACACGTTATTCCGGCTTCTCAGCGTCGAAATCTCCGTGATCAAAGGCGGGACCAAAAATGAATTTCCAACTTGCGTTTTTATTTCTTCACAACGTGCCTCCTGGTGCCCCACATGCCTTCTGGCGATCAAAAGTAATCCGGACCCGAAGTCGGGCGCGTTTCGCGTTTGTACATAATGGCCCATTGCGCTTGGATTATTTCTCGCTCTTATCTCCGAACGACTGACAACATCGCACTTAGTATGTATTGCAGCTCTCTTACATCGGATTATTCATGCGAAAAGAGCGGCCCGCGAGATCCGCACTGCGAATGTCAAAGGCTCCGCTCACACAAAAAGTTTCTTCAAAGTGAATACGATCGTCACTTCACGGGCCGTTTGCAGAACCCGATTCGTTCGACCTCCTTTCGCTGCACATCCTCCTCTCTCTCTGCTTCTTGCGCATCGGATCTCGACCACCAAGGATTCCCGGTTCCATTCTCCATCAAGCTCAGGCCTCAATGTATGTACATCGCCAGCAAAACAATGCTTTTTTTGACTCTACGAGCTGCGTCCCTCGCTTCTCGTCTCAATCCTTCCTTCCATCACAAAACCAAGCCAAGACAGGACATGCCGGGACCCGGGATACTCCTGCGTTTTGAGTCCTGACAATTCCTTGACAGCGACAGCGAGCGACCTCCATCGATCTGATATCTAGATTCCTTGTTTGTCGTTATGTATGTTGTCGTTCTTCGCGTACGATTGCGATTTAAAAAAAAAATTCCCCGCATTCGCTGGTCACTTGCGGGGCACGCTGATTGACTGGCTGCTATGCGGTAATCATCCCGACAACATAGGGGTGACTCGAGCTCGACTTTGTGTCAAAAAGACATACACAGTGCACACCCACCCCATGTCGACAACGTACACAAAGCGCATTGTGCATTTTCTTTCTTCCCCGCACGACTTTTCCCTCCCTTGCCATCGATCTGATATCTCGATTTCTTCCTTGTTTGTCATGATGTGGGGAGCCTCTATCATACGATTTATTTTAAAAAAATTTCCCCGCATTCCCAAGGCACGCTGATTGACTGATTGGCTGTCTGGCTGGCTATGTACATACGACCAGCCCAGCGGTTGTATCACCATCGTTCCGATGACATAGCCAACTCTGTGTAAAAACGTACATACATACATACTCGACACCCAGCTACACAATGTCCAAAGTGCAGCAAGCTGGTCGTACGTTGGGTGCCTGAAAATCAATCATCTCATCTCATATCATATCATATCATATCAAATCAAATCACATAAATATTTCATATGATGGGAGCCTCCGCTTAACAGCGCCCGGCATCTTCCCCGCTTCCCCGCACTCGACTCTAGACGCCGCAGTCTGGGGTCTGGGGTCTCGTCACTTGCAACATATGTAAAAGAATGAAAAAAAAGAAAGAAGAAGAAAAAAAAGGTCCGCTGATCCAGGGTGATCCCACGCTAGCGCTCAGGACCAACAAAAAACATAAAAATAAAGTGATATGGAAGTGATTACCCCAGATTTACCCCGCACTCGGCAACAAACGGGGTCCTACGCTGGGCTTTGGACTTTGGACTTTTGATACACTACCCCGCGCCGCGCCGCGCCGCCCCGTCCTACCCCGTCAACTGCAACTCGAAACCCTCACCTTACGCGCGCTGGCACGCCATCGCACCGCGGCGCCCCTAACAACACGACACGAAACGAAACAGAACGAAACGAAAAAAGCACACAGGGGTTTGTGGACACAATGCATACGCCACATACCCGCGAAAAAAAAGATCGAAATCGAATCGATCAGGGCAGGCAACGGACACGGACATATGGGACGTGTACTGCCGACGCTCAGAGGACTCCAAAAACATCCCGGGTCGGGTAGATCACAGTTGATAGAAAATACACGACATATCCGATAATACAGAGGAGTCGAGACGCATCGCAGTCATTGTCGCCAAGTCATTTCGCATAGAAAAAAAAAGATGCGAATGCAAATGCAATCGATCAGGGCAACAGACACGGGCACGGACATATGGGTCGTACTACCGACTCCCAGAGGACTGTAGACCACAGTCGGTAGAAAGTACATTGATGATTACATCCCCGGCCCATGATACAAAGCAGAGAAGGATTGCAACGGAAGTATCCATCGCAGGCATTGTCGTCGTCGCCAAGTCATCGTCCATTTCACATACATAGAACATCGAAAAAAAAAGATACAAATGCAATCGATCAGGGCGACGGGCGACGGGCGACGGACATATGGTGGTACAGCCGACGACGTGACCGTTGTCGACGGACCCAACGGCGCCCGCCTCGCCTCGTCTTCTCGCTTCGACGCAACGCCGATCTCCTCCCTCCTTCCTTGCTTCTCCCGCGCACACCGTCGTCGTCGCCATAAGACGATATAGCAAGAGAAAAAAACATCTCGTAAGTGGTAGACAGCACATTCAATAATACATCGCAGACGTAATTTTGCATAGAAAAAAACAAGATGTAAACACAATGCAATGTAATCGATCACGACGGACATATGCATATAGTGCACACAACCGACTTCGGCGCCCGCTCAACGCACGCAACGCAGATCTCCTTCCCTCATTCCTTCTGCCGCGCACAGCACGGTCGCATTCGCAGTCGGGTCGTAAGGACGTATGATTCAATCGTACAAAAAATGATGGTATACAAAGCGCAAGCAAACTCGAGTCGGGCAGGGCAGGGTAGGGTAAACCACAGTCAGTATCAACGGTAGACGTAGCCAGCATATCCAATAATACACAAAAGAGAAAAGAAGAGCATGGAGCAGGAACATATACATCGCATCGCATCGCATCGCATCGCATGGGAGTCGTCGTCGTCGTCTGCAAGTCGTAGTCGTAATTTTTCGCTGAGCTGAGCAAGAGCTCGCGCTAGAGCACCATAAGCTCCTCCACACGGCCCGCCTCCTCCTTGACGACCCCACCTGCCCCTCCTACCCCTACACCCGCCGCGCCCACGCCCGCCTTCTTCCTCCCCTTGAGCTTATTCCCAATCCCAACCGCACTAACCCCCCTCGTCCTCCCCCTCTCCGCATCGCGCTCGCGCTCGCGCTCCTCAACATCCATCCCGCTCCCGCTCGCGTCGGCATCATCCTCATCCCCTTCCTCCTCGCCGCCTTCCGGCATACTCGGTAATCCGAAATACGCGCCGTTGGATTGGAACGCTGGGCCCTGCCACGCCATCTCCATGCCCTGGCTCTGGGTGTGATTCTGACTCTGACTCTGGGTGTGGGTGTGGCTCTGGTCGCCGTGCGCGCCGCCGCCCCCGCGCCAGACCTTGAGCTCCGCCTCGAGCTCGCGGTTCCGTGCGCCCTGCGCCTCGACGAGCTGCTGTAGGTACCGGATATACTCTACACTCTTCCTTAAAATCATCCCCTTGTTCGCCTTGACGACGCCAACACCGTCCGCCGCAGCCGAGACCGCCGAAGGCGGTGGCGGCGTGCCCGAGGCCGAGTTGTTTGCGTCGGGGGACGTAGGGCCTGGACCTGGACCGGGGTCGTCGGAGGGCGAGGACGTCCTAGGGACGGGGTTGACGGCGGGCGCGGCGGGCGCAGCGACGTCGAGCATGCACTCTGGTATGAGCGTAGCGAGCTCGCTGATCTTTTCGTTGATGTTGTCCCTCCTGCGGCGCTCGACAGCATTATGGCTCTCGCGGCGCCTGCGGCGCTTCTCGTTTGCGAGGAGCGCCTGCTTGTCTGCGGCCGAGGCGGGCTTGGCGGGGGGCTCTGGGCTGGCGGGTGCGGCGGGCCGGTCGTGCGGGGATCCGTGGTGGAGGTAGTGCAGCGCCGAGACGGGGGGCAGGGGCGAGGAGAGGGAAAAGGGCGAGTAGGGGTTCTGTGGAGACGAGCTGTGGTGCGAGGTGAGCGAGTCGGGCGTGGGCAGCGAGAATTCAGAGGCGCTGGCGCAGATCAGCAACGCACGCACGACAAAGGCAGGGAGAGACGCTTACGGGTGGCCGGGGATGTACCAGCCGCTGCTGCCGTTGCCGCCGACGGTTGCCGCGCGACTGCGGGGGATCACGATCGCATGCGGCCGAGCTGGCGGGGGGCTGGCGCCGCCCACGCTGTTGTTCCTGCGTTGGCGTGCGGTGCGGGCGGGGCCGGCGCCGGAGGGGGGCCGGGAGCGCGACCGGGAGCGCGAGGGCGAGTGGCGGGCAAAGTGCAGCTCGTTCTCGTAGCGCAGGGACGGCGGCAGCGTCTGGCTAAAGTTGGCGGCGTATGCGTCCGGCTGCGGTGCCGGGGCCGGGGCGGGGGCAGAGACGTCAAAGATGTTGTGCGGGCGGGCGGGCCGGTCGTGGGACATGAGGGACGCGAGCTCGTCGCCAAAGTCCATGGCGGGCGCGGGGAACTTGCGGAAGGCGTCTGGCACAAACGGGTTGAACAGGTCAAAGCTCGGCGGCGCGGCGGTGTCGGGGGGGTGCGCGGGGTGGAAGCCCTCCTGTCTTACTGGCGCCTGGGGCTTGTACGACGACGACGACGAGAAGAACATTCTGCCAGGTCCCTTCATCCTTCCGCCATTATAAATATATTTGTCTCCACCCAGCGGTGCCCTGGGTCCTCCCCCTAGGCACACCAAACACACACAAACTACGGCCCGGCATATCGATCTCCACCGGCCCTCGGACCTGATCGATCCAGTGGCGTCCCTCCTCACGCCACACCTCCCGGCTTTCATCACCGGCTTTCACCCCTCCTCGTGCCGCCGGCCTCTCTCGTTATCAATGTACGCCTCGAGGTCGCTAGAATGCTCATTGCCTCTTTTGCATCTCCCAGCTCCTCTCAAGGCGTGTCATTGCCTCTTTTGCCTCCAGCTCCTCTCTCGGCAACTTGCAGCACTAGAACCCAGGACCCTGTCTTCGATTAGACGCCTCCAGAAAATCCAATACAAAGCAAGAAAACTTGACGGCTGACACGACTCAACGGCAACACGCTAACTATACAGAGAACAAACCCACAGCACACAGCACACCGCACACAGCGGCACACGTTCGCGGCACACCACCCAGCAAACCGTAACCCGTCCCCGGCCATCATATCCACTCTTTCTTCACTAGGCAATCCACTACGGTGAAACAATCTTCCTTCGAATTAACAGCGCACAAACCCTGAAGTCTGATTCCTGATTCCTGCCTGACACACACCTATGATCGCCGACACACCATAGCGATCGCTCGGTGACTGACGAATGGAGCTCTGGAGCTTCAACACGAGTGTGAATAATAATCTATGTATGCATCGTATCCTTTCGCATGCGCATTATCACAGGCGGCTACGTACGTACACGCAGCACGCCCACCGGCAACGTCACCCCGGCCAAGATTCCAGGTACACACCACATACATACGACATAGGAATTGACTTTTTGGAATTGGAATTGGAATTGGAATTGGACCGGAGATTGCCTGTGAGCGAGCCATGCACGCCGCACGCGCAGAACAAAGGACGCAAAACGCAGAACAGAACGCAGAACAGAACGCAGAACAGAACGCAGGATGCAGAACACGCGTACATGCGCATTTGCATTCGCATGAACGGGTTCTTGGACCGCCAACGATGAACGATGAACGATGAACGATGAACGATCTACACACGCAGCTGCAGTTGCAGTTGCAGTTGCATGCGTCACAGGCACGCCAGCTTCATACATACATGACTCGCCGGCTTTCTGGAACCGGATATGATCGCCAACGACCAACGACGAACCCGCGAATTCCTGTCCTGTCCGTGTCCATGTCCATGAGCCGCCGCCCACGCGTCGCGCAGCACGCAACGCAGAACAAAGGACGCACAACAGAACGAATAACGCATAACGCATAACGCGAAACACAGAACACAGAACAGAACGCAGAACACAGAACACGCGTACATACGCGACTTGCATCTGCATGAACGCCGTGGGCCAACACGATACGCAGTTGCATCACAGGCACACCAGCTTCATACATACATCATACATACATACATACATGACTCGCCGGCTTTCTTGAACCGGATATGATCGACCAACGACAAACGACGAACCCGCGAATTCCTGTCCGTGTATGAGCCGCCCACGCGTCGTACAGAATTCAAAATTCACAACTCATAATGCACGAAAAATGAAATTCATAAACGCCGCCCCAAAACTAACACGATAAACGGTAAATACTCAACCTGTATCCTATCGCCATCACACCCGGTTATAGTCATAGTAATCCACTAATCCCACCTACCCACCGGCACGCCGAGACGAAGCCAGGGTCCACACCACACACACATACATAGTACATACCCGCGAGATCGGCAAACGGTCCCTACCCTAACCGACTTTATCCTTTATCAAACCCGCGAAATCCATGTCAATATCCACGTCCACGTCCCCGAGCCGCGCACGCGTCGCGCGGAACCAATAAATCATAACTCATAAGACAGAACGCAGAGCACAGAAAGAAGCATAAGCATGCACACACGCGATTTGACTTGTATCTGCAGGAAACCGAAATTCCTCAAAACGCCACGCCACGCCACGCCCGAGGCGAAGCCAGGGTACACACCACACACACCGCACCACACACATATATTATATACTGTAGATACATAATACATAGTACATACCCGCGGGATCGGCAAACGGGCCCCGCCAGCTCCATCCCCGTCAAACCCGCGAATTCCATGAGCCACCTACGCATCTCACAAAACTCAGAACACGAAAGAAGCATGTACATACGCGATTTGGATCTGCAGGAACCCGAAATTCCTAAACCGTAGCCCCGGGCTAAAACTAACACGATAACTACTCGAGTACTTAATATTTTATCTACGTATGTATCGTGTCCTATCGCCATCACATGCGGTTATAGTTATACTACGGAAACGGCCCCCGCCAGCTCCATCCCCGTCGAACCCGCGAATTCCATACCCACACATCTCACAAACACCAAACACAAAACACAAAAGACATAAAACTAAACTACCTCCATACGCGATTCGTATCTGTACACATAAAAAACGAGGATCTCGCCCGCGGTCCGAAATCGCCGTGACACACCAACTTCGCGGGGTCATTATACTGTATCTATCCCTCCATATCCAGCTCCAGCCCACCAAGCCAACGTCCCACCGTGGCCGCAGAGAGCCCGTCCGGCACGGAGCTGGGGTGGGGTGGGGTGGGCCGATCCACGGAGAAGTGTGACATTGAAATAAATAGAAAGAAGGAAGATCGTTCTACATATAACATATAACACATACGCATACGCAGGGCTGGGAATCTGAGAACGAACCGGCTAGTAAAATCGGGCGGGCATGCGGCGTGCGGTGGCACGCCCCAAGTACTTTCGTACCATCCGCCGCTCTGTGCTTCAGATCCTATACATTATCTATCGTCTGGTGTCTGCCGTCTTCGAAGCCATCCGCTATCTTTCCTTTCGGCCCCGGACCCACATCCATATCCACATCCATCCATATCCAAGAACCCAAGAATCAAAGAACCCAATAATTAAAGAATCAAAGAATCAAAGAAAACCGATCGAGATCCTAGATACGGGGAAAAAAACATACAGCGAATCAAAAAAAAAGACATCCGGGGGAGGCTCGGATACACCTTGGACCTTAATGAATGTATTGGATGGACGGGTGCATATATATTACAGCCCAACGCTTAAAATTGGATGATTCATTCAGTTATTCTCCACTTCGAAACGTTCGCTGACATATACAATTGACACAACGGCCTGGGGCAGAGACCATATCGACATCGAGTCGCACTAACCTCACTCGGGATACGGGATACCCAAGCCTCGACTTACTCACACGGGTACACCGCAGATACGACTGCACAGGAACACAAACGGCAGCGCACCCACGAGAAGCTGGATCGTCATCCTCATCGTCCCAGCCCTTCCAAACAAAGACACAGATAGATATGTAACGATGTAAACTGAATGTAAAGAGAAGAAGATCTGGGTAGACATGGGAAAAAGGAAATTCACCCGGCCCGCTGTGTCAGAGCCAATCGCAAAAATGATTGCCCACCCGGCGCCGTGCGCGAACGAAGAATAGTGATAGGATACAGGATGACAGGATGAGCTTGGCACCCCCACGGGGGAGGGGAAGGTGGTTTAGAAGAGACTCTGACTCTGATAGGGGACACGCGAATCTGTACAGCTCCCGCTGCAGCCCCAGCCCCGGCTCCAGCTCCATACATAGTATCCTCAAAAGGTCCTAAAAGGTCCGACTCGACGCGGACATATTCGAATTCCTTCCAAGTACAAGGGGGAGCCAAAGTCAAAGTCAAAGTCAGTTGTGTTTGTTCCCACATTCGGCGAGTTCTTCCATTAGACTGGGAGTTTTCTGGAAAGGTAGCCGACGTACGAAGAAGGCTTACGTTTGTTGGATGGATGGATGGATGGATGGAGCACAGCCCAGGACAATTAATATCATGCTCAGACTCAGAAGCACCACCATCATCAGAGCATCATCAACAACAACAAAGGTGGAGTTCCGTCGTCGTCGAATGCAGAAGCGATTAATGATAGATAGATAATCAAACCTGTTGGTATTGGGCAATACGAACTTTTGCGAGCACTTGCGCGCGAGCACCAGAGCCCCAACTGCGAAATAACATGATCAACGCTCACATCAAAGCGACAACGAAAAGTGTTAGATAACCTCTTCACCACACTACACCCTTAGATCTGTCTGGGACAACCCCGGTGAAGGCATGAGAGAATCAGAAAACCCAATCGGGACAAGCGGTAAAATGCCATACAGACGTGTTAAAATGCCATACAGACGACCGTAAATGCTTCCGCAAGGGACAACGTTATTGACGATATTCGATGACGAGATGAAGAATGCCAATTATAGTTACCCGGCAAACAGATCAGCGTCCGAAGCGCAAGATCATAACATAGGGCCGCACAAGCTACCAGAGCCGACGCGTCGGCCTCCCGATGCCGCCCCGCTAGATAGGGGCTGAGTATATCCAACTTGTTCTTACTTGGGGAGATTACTTATTTGTGTCGATTTACATAGCATAGTATGTATCATTTCCCACAGGCATTCTAATTAGATGCGAAATGATCTTGATGTAGGTGGGAGTTGATGTGGAGATTGTGGAGGGTTATACGAATGCATGCATTCCAAAGCACTCCTCTCGGCGTATCGTGGAGCCAACTGACGAGAGAACCGCATCACACTTGGCCAGGCTCCAGTAAGGAGAGCAGAGACGATGAGACGAAACACCAAGGGAACCATAGGAGTCGTGAGCTCGGTTTCTCGGCACGAGTGCACCGAGAACCATGGAATTCGCGATGATGCAATACAGATAGTGTACAGTACAGCTAAAGATGTGGCTTCCGCAAGAGGCAGTTGTGTACCGAGTGATGGGACATTGGCATAGGCGGCGCGTAGACCAAGAGTGGGCGCAAGCCCCCGGAGACTCCTGATTCCAGATACGCCTAATGGAAAACATCGTGGCTTGAATGATCAATATATCAACCAGGATTGGTTGTAGCTGGAGATTGGGGGTTAAACCGCATATGGTCGAAGGGGTGATGGTACTACCCCCGTGCGGCGAATAAACGATTCTGGGGAGCTGATGAGCCCCAACACCAGAGGATTATGACACATAACAGGAAAAGAGATCGGGCACAAGAGGCTTGAAGCGACACAGGGAGAAGAGTTGAGCATGCAGACTTGATTCGAGACGTGTGGGATAGAGGAGACACACCAATGCCCAGAAAGGAAAGCGCTTCAATAGAAGGTCCCAGGAACAGGTTAAGAATCAATAATACGATATGTAATGATATCAAGATGACAATGAAACAACGGCGGCCGGCGAGAGACAGGAGACAGGCCGACTCGGATGTAATCCACAGAGGTTGTACGCCCTGAGGACATAATGTGGGTGCATAATGCTTCGCGAATGCATGCTCAGGAGGAAAGCCGGTATCGAGTTTCGAAGCGGACAGTCATCTTGGTCGTAGAAAGACCGAAACAGAGTTTTGTAATGGAATGTCCGTCCCGATGTTCAAAGTGATCAAAATTACACCTGTACACAAACTGAGGGGGATGAACATCGGATGAACAGGTTCCACTCAACCACACTCAAAGGCAGCACTTACTTTAGAATAAATCGTGTAACGGCAATGGGAGTTTATCAGGCCATGGAGCTCGAACCGTGGAGATAAAAAGAAGGCTGAGCGTTTGGAGCGGTCGAACTGTTAACCTTCAAAGGAGCGCACTGCACACCACAATGCCGAGGGGGACCAAGTTTCTGTCACTCGTAGGGAGAAGTGGTAGAAAGGGAAAGAATTTTGGGGTTCCCATGTCCGTTTTATACCTATCTTCTGGTGACTGGGTCCTTACATCGGTCCCTTGTGTCATGTGTGGTAGGAGGCCATTGCCGACATCCACCTGACATGCGGACACGGTCACAGTGCTCCTTGGAGGACCAGCTGATACGAATTACGGTGTCTTGAACGCGATTAATTAGTAAATGGTGTAAGGCATGCTGATCGCGGGATGCATCAGCTGAGCAATTTGTTACGCAACAGGTGTACTGATAGTCGGCCATTCCCTTTTGAAACCCAGTTGTGTTCTCCCTCTTCATCCATAGTCCACACTTCAGAAGGTATGTTAACAGATATAGACGAGCTTGAATTGTAAGTTTGGAAATGGTCGATATAAAAATTTTCCGTGTGCTCCATAGCCTGAACCGACCGCGAGAAAACGGAGCTAAACTGGGATTCACCTGACTCCTACACACATCAATATCGCGATGATAATGATCGACGTTGCCAGATATTGAGTACATATTTGACTTGACTTTTCTCAGGGATGTTACTGTCATGTGTCACCATGTGCAAGGGGGTCCGTATGTGCAAAATGCGTTTAAATGCTCTCTCAGCTCATTCCGTTCACCTCCCAGGCCCAGAAAAAATTCAGTGATTATATATGTATAATGTAGTTCAAGAGTTCTCTATACTTTGTGGAAAAGATTGAGATGTAAAAATGCAAGGAGCGCAAAAGCGTGGAATCCAAGCTAGTTTTGTCACCTAAGAATCAAGATAGACCTAGTCACCACATCACATGAGGAAAGCGTACAAGTAGAGGGGTTCAAAGTTGGTGATGCAAATATAAGAATATTTTATTGTCAGGTGAACCCGAGTGAAATCAGAGTTGAACCTTTTGTTCACTAGTTATCAAGGGCTAGAGTTACACTTGACATGCACTTTCAAACGCAATAAATGATTTTTTTATTGAGTGCTCAAAAGAGAAAAGACACAGTACTTGTGCCTCTCCTACAAAGTATCAAGAATAATCCAATTTTGACCTCACTATTGCCTCACTATTTTCAGTATTTTTTTTGGGAGTTGTACAAAATTGAAAGAAAGAGAAATGGGGTAGACAAGTTTGTCCTCTGTAAATACATGCAAGAGTGTCAAGAAAGATCGCGAATCACAGTGGAGACCATAACCATATGGATTTAGATATCACTTCTGTGGTAGGGATCAGAATATCTATCTTTTGGAAGGTTGTAACTGACCAAGGGAGGATGACATGACAAATGTCAATGTTCTATTCTGCTGGATTTTGAACCCTGGTAATTAATAGGGATCAAAACACACTGTTGTTACAAGCAAGGTACTGACCGAGGAAGCAGTACAACCTGTCTACTTCGCTGGATCTCCAACCCCCCAGTTGCAAAGTATCTGCGACCCTCAAAGTTCCAACAATCATTTGCCCTGACCCAATTACCTAGGCCGTACAAGTAGCGATTTACATCAACTTGAAATTCTTCTCCAAAAAATGGGACATGACCAAGGTCATCCAAGAAGTTGTACACAAGCCTTGAAGCATATTCACCAATCCATCTCATTGCTTCATTTAAACCAAGGTTTTCATGATGCATCAAGATGGTGACCAAGTTGTGTCCATCGTCCCCGCGGGCTTGCTCAACATTATAGGAACAGATGTCCTACTCCAAAGTGAGAGTGCAAAGAGACGTGAAAGAATTTGTTACTGTACGTTACTGAGAATAATAAGGTCAATGCAGACATTTGTGAGGCTTTGAATAACAGGATCCTCGAAGACTTCATTTGGAAGATTAAGGCCAAATTCCAGAACCACAAATGCTGGCTTTGCTCCAATTGTGTCACGGCGGAGAAGGAAATATTCGTCAATGTTCCTGATGTAATTCTGAGCACGGTCATGAGCTTCCCCAGCAACTGCGGCAGTATATTTGTCGAGCGCCTCAATGAAACGACAGCGTGCACCAATGGATGCACACTGTGATGATAAATTCCAAAATCTGACAGACAATTAACCTTCATAATCATTGTAAATGCCCAATGCTTACTGTCGAGTGGCTTCTCCGATGACGCACTCGCCGGCTGGCCTGGCCTTGTGAGGATTGCGTATAGCATCCATGGCTATATTGGCCATTTGTTGAGCTTCTTGAGGAGTCGCAACATCAGTGTATTCATCAAATAAGAAGAACCAATTCATGAGGTCGCATCCCACGCGAAAGGTGTCTACAGAGTATTGAGATTTTTTTTCTCGATGAGGATAAAAGGGACGTTAAAACTTAATACCTTTGTCCTCCTTTGGATACGCGAGAGAAGAGAGCAAGTCTGGTGAGCAGAAAATCACAGTCGAGACATACTGTAGCAGGCAATCAGGTGAGACCGACTCACGATTATTTCCATGTTCCAATGCTTGTTGTAGACGGGGCGTGAATGCATTAAAACTAAGAATCCATGCTGTTGATTCTGTCTTCGCCTGAAGGCCTGAGAGTGGATTGATGTTGCGCCTCCAAGGCCATTGCGCAAGTATATCAGGAAGGATGAACATAGATTGCGCCAGGTTTGTAGACATCTTGTGTATCTTATGTAGAATTTCTTGCGGGAAGTCCGCTCACAGTGTCTTGAATTTAAAGAGTGCTGGAGCCTGAGTCAGCTGTAAAATAACGAAATGCTGGGGGCTGGTATTCCATTTCAGGGTCGCATAAAATATTATTTCAGTAACCTTTCTCTGGAAATCATTATGCATAGAACTGATTCCGCGATGCAAACGGCAAAAGACATGATCTGTCCAGGTTCATGTCAGGGTTAAATTGCCGGGGTCAATCAAGTTAAAGCGGTACAAGAGCAAAAACTCGCACCCAATCGAAGATTGCCAAGGTTGAGATAGGCTGAAAATTTACACATACGTTACATACGTAACATATCACATTCCGAGGTCGCCACATGGTCTTCAGGCCTAATCTCTTCTGTTTGTTGTATCGAACAATGCACCCTTATTGCATGTACCGGCACCCTCAGACTGAGTCCGGTTGTTCTACTCCTCATACCGTAGACATTAACTTACTCTTATTGTCAGGTACGATAGAAAAATACAGTCATTTACGCCAGACTGATGACATTAACACTCTTATTGCCAGTGTTGTAACAGAGAATGGACCCGTTTTCTGAGAACTGTTTTGATGTTTAGTCAATGCGCTGCATTGTTCTACGAGATTGTGCAGCTGTTTTGTTTCGTCTCTTACAACTTGGATGTGACCCACTCTAGGTAGCACAGCTGCCACAGCAATCCCGACTTGTACGGCATGTCCGAGATCCACCTGATTATAGATGGACGGACCATGTCCGAAAAATCCCTGGTTCCTTATCATGCAAAACTGGAGTAGGCAAACAGTTCAAGGCGCAGAAGTCCAGAAAGGAGGCATCGAGTCTTCTTAATTGGACCTGATTAGACAGGGGCCAAGCAAATCAGCATGTGTTTTCAACCGAGTGCTTTTGTCTTGTGAACGTTACATTATGTACCTGCTTGTATGGGCTTTTGCAAGCACGCCGCACGACATGGAGTGAAAGCGATTGACAGTGGACGCTGTTGACCCAGCAGGTTCTTCGCAACATGTGGTATACACGTGACTGCGTCCCTATCATCAGCAGGAGCAACTTCACTTGACAATACATCTTTTTCAGCCTACTCAAACTATGGCTGGTATTACAGAGTACAGGTTTTCCCTCGATTTGCCACGTTGGGGAACCCTCTCTTTTTTAGACTGAATACAACATATGAGCATATTCAAAGATAGCCATCATACCATCTATGCATTATAACGTCATATTTATGATATAGAGTTGTATGTAGTGATACAATCAATAGTTTATGAACAACAATGTCAATGATGATCCTGTTACGAGTGTCGCGAAAATGACCAGGCATATAAGTCCTCCTTGAGTCCACACGAAATGCTAAAATGGTATAATAGTCAGGAAGAGAACAAGTAAAACTTCTCGAACCAAGTCTCATTTCCAGAATGGATTCTTGGTTCGATCACTCGACATCCTCAAGTTCGCATCGTCGGAACCACTCAAGGTACTCGTTGAAAATCTCGACGTCAAGTCCTTCTTCCTCAATGGTTGTCGTGGCTCCGGTATCCGATTCGGCATACCCGTCATCTGCGAATAGATGGACGGCGCCGACAACTGGCTTGTTTGACCAATTGACCTCCGATCTCCCGGTGAAAGGCTATTGCCATACATATGGCGCTGGCGATAGTGCTGTTGGCTCTGTGACGACTCCTTCGGGTCCGGGTAGTTGTAATCCCCGATGAGCTGGACCAGATCTTCCTCCGGCTCCACCCTCGCTTCTTCCGACATACGGATATTGCTTAACTTCACTGCCTCAGTTTCTTGTGGAGTATGATGACGAATGATCAAATCCGCCTTCCTACTCCGCTTGTGCCCAAAAAGCTTCTCTCCAAACCGTATCAACCGCCAACGCCATCCACTCTTAGCCACACGTCCATACCCAGGTTGGCTCACGAACATCGCCGTTTTCTTGGCACGCTGCTTGCGTGTACGACGTCTGCAACACCAAATGAACACAAGGAGGATAAATGCACATCCAAGGGCCATTAGGAGAATCTGCCACCACTCAAGTAATCTCTTTGTCGTAGGAGGAGTGTACGTGTTGATGCCCGTGATTGTGGGCAAAGGAGCAACAGTGCTCGTCCCCGAGGGCTGTGGGACGATGACGAGTTCCGACAGGCAGACTCCGAGGTCAGTGACAACGGTCGAGTTTTGTTTGCAATCGGCTGCAATGCAGGATCCGCCACGAAGGACTTGATTAGGGCTTGAACATGCCAAGCAACTGTTAGCGCCAGCACCCGAACAGCTCGAACAGCTGGAATCGCAGTCTTGACAGGACGAGGTGGTTGTATCGAAATATTGTGATTTGCTACAGGTCGTGAGGCAACGTCCGTTCACTAGGACAGGTCGATCGGAGTGACAGCTCGAGCATTGGTTGAATGAACCCCCAGAACAGCTTGCACAATCCGGATGACAAGTCAAGCACGAGAGGCTTGAGGAGAAGGTTCCAGAGGGACAAGTTGATACGCATTTTCCACTAGAAGCCAATTGGTTTGAGGCACAGGTGAGGCAGAACGTCGCAGATCCGGTGCATGTTCCGCACGAAGAATCACAGGCTGTGACGGGATTGAATTGTATGTATGACGAGAGAGACTTAAAGAGTAACGTACGAATGCAAGTGAGATGATCTTGAGGTGACACGAATGTCCCAGATGGACAAGTCTCAACACAGCTTCCCTTGGATAAGAAAAAACCAGGCAAACATCCAGTGCATTGTGCAAGGTTAATGGTTGAAGCGCCAGAAAAGTTAGGAATATTGCAAGAGGTACATTTAGCATCACAAGCTATATGAAAGTTGACTTGAGAAATCCAAGACAAAAAATGTGATGGCCTGACGTACCATCACATTCCTTTTTGTTGTTGTCTGCAATCATGTGGGTGCCCGAGCAGATACCGTTTGTATCCGCACCAACACAAGCCCCATTGAGACTAAACAGCCCAGAGGCGCAAACAATACAGTCATTTGAAGTTCCCCCAGTACATGTGTCGCAGGATGAAGCACACGGTGTGCACGTCGATCCATTGCTGAAGCTACCGTCGGGACAGACTGTACCACTGGAGGTGACGGATTGTGGTGGATTACACTTCGTACGATCGCTTGTATCTTGGGAAAATCCAGACTTGCACGTAGTACAAACGCCTGTTCCGTCTTCGCAAGCGGTACAACCTAACTGGCATACTATTTATTTTGCGTTAGCACCATTACACCCATGACGGCCAAAAATCTCATACCCTTACAATCACCCGTTGAGGTAAGAAAGAATCCCGGTGAGCACTTTGCACACGCAGTTCCGTTATCAGCCTTGGTGAAACCAGTGTTGCAGGTGCACGACCCATTAGTGCCACAAACACCATTCAGACAGTTGCACGTTGATGCTGCATTGACCACAACAGGCTGCAGACATCGTCCAGTTCCAGTTATGCCATCGTCGCACGAGGTGCAGTTAGCAGGACAGGGCTGACACGTTGGACCAAAGAAGTCTGATGCACAGGTCTCACAAGAAGAACCCGAGAAACCGGGAGCGCACTGGCATGTACCCGACGCTGAGCAGACACCAGATGCAGCACACGGAGGGGAACATGCTGTTGACTGGATGTCGACGAGAGTCATTGAGGTGGGACGACGACCTACTGGTAGCTCGCCGATATTGGGGATAGAATCCCATAGGACGAGGCGTTCATTCGGTAATCCATTCGTTATGGCGATCCATATGTTCGGTGAGAGACTCAACGACTTTGCTGTTAGCGGTGTCGAGGAGTTTACAGTGAGATTAGCGGGCAGAGCTGAGAATCCAGATTTCCCCGAGTAGAGCGTATCGGAGAATATAGCAAGTCCTGGCTCAAGTGCAAGAGTCAGAGGAAGAGTGTGGTGCGAACCGTTGAACCCAGGAGACGGAGAAAACGAAACAGAAGAGGACGTTAATAAAGTGTGCAGCAGTTGTGGGCTTGAATCTGAGGCATATTGGCCTGGTAGTAGGAGAACATCGGCGGGAATTCCAGGTGCCGATATTGTAGCACCAACTGGTGTCTGCGTGTCAGTTGTGTTCATCAAGCAGGGTCAAGGACACATACTGGTCGTATTTGAATAGCCCTGTAAACATTGTCCGGGAACACACAAAACGGTTGAAGATTGCTGAGCGACTGTAGGTTATATTGAGGTTAGTTCGCAAGCATTGATGATAGATGACGCAGCATACGAGCTGTGGTCGTCAAGATCGCAAGAATTATTGTAGCACACATGGTGTACCAGCAGATGTAAGTAAAAAGCTCAAGGCTCATCAAAGGTCGTAGAAGGAGAAGTAGAGAGCGGACGCGCTGCCGGGCGCAGTTAACGAAACAAGACCATCGCATCCATTTGCCTCTTTTTGTGTCAACCTGGCCGCTTGCGTTGCACTGACAGAGAACAATAGAAATTCTGGGTCATGTGACCGCAGCATTGTCCAAATTTCGCAGACAGCGATCAAACCGGCGATAAAAAATCTGATACTTACAACAGTAAGTACTGTAATTACAGCTGAGTTCATCCATTCATTCACTCCACAACAAAACGTAGACATTCTGTCGTCGTTCTTATAATTTACTTGTAATTTCGACTTTCGTGGCATTCTCCAAGACGCAAACAAGCATCCCTTCACCAAGGACAGCTCCAGTTTGTATTCCCTTCCCCATTCGTTCCACATATCCATCATAGGGAGCTTGTACAGTGTTCTCCATCTTCATGAGACTAAGGATGAGCAACGTTTCGCCTTTCCTGACAAAACGATTGCCTTTTGGTCCGTTGTCCTTGGTCGCTTGCAAAGCTCGGTGGAGATCTACGACTTTTCCGGTCAATGGCGATGCAACGTGAGCTTCATCGTTTGGATTGGCAAGTTCAAAGGCAGATGTAGAAACAGAAACAGACGTGGACCGTGACAACGAGAACTGAAACGGTTTGGAAGAAAATGACGTCTGGAGAACGCCTGAGAGCTGGACAGGCAAATCGTTCTCGGATATTGAGGAAAGAACTAGGCTGTGTCTCGAAGAGGGCTGCGAAGCTTCGGTCGAAGGTGACAGTGTCAGGTGGAAGACAGTCCCTGGCTGTAGAACGACACTGCTTGTGGAATGAACAGTACTTTGGGGACTGGAACTCGTTGGGTTTAACAGACCAGATTGACGTCGTACAGGTGTTGAAGCGGATTGACCTTGGTCGAGAACACGTTCAAGGTTTCGCTCAAGCCATAAGGTATCTATACTACCCGTAGACCAATCCGGATGGCTGATGACTCCAAGAAGGAGATCACAATTTGTACATATACCACGGACCCGGAGCTCCCGTAGGACGCGCGAGCTTTTCTGAGTCACCTCTTCATACGTCCTTCCACTAACTATGACCTTGGCAAGCAAGGAATCAAAGTCTGAGCTGATGGTCCATACAGGAGAATCGTCACTGGAATATGGGCCGTCTGAGAGCCATGTATCAATCCGAACGCCCCGGCCGGATGGCCAGCTGATATCACTTGGCTTCACCGCACCTACAGAGAGCCTGAAATACCGCGATGGGTCTTCCGCAGTCAGACGTAGCTGCAAGGCGCAACTGTTCGGTCGGGTGGGAAAGCTTGGGAGCGACAAAGAATCTAACGTTGGAGAGGAGCTGAAGAGAAGTAGTTGTGTCCGGACGAGGTCGACACCCGTGATTTCCTCTATAGCGAGTTCAGTGGGCTACATTAACATTCAGGACACGGAGATGTTACCGGTGACTGTGTGTTCTACCTGTACTCTCGGATTGATCTCTAAGAATACCCAATCTAACGTCTGGGTGTTTACGAGATATTCAAATGTGCCCAAACCTCGATACTTCAGATGCCTTGCCATGTTCACTGAAGACCCTACAAGTGTCCTGATGACATAGAGAGGAAGTCTGGATGGAGCGACCTGTAATACCTTGACATTAGATCCAATCATATAGACAGAATGAAATGCGCAAACCTCGACAACTTTCTGAAACCTAGAGAAAAAGGAAGTACACACTGCTAACAATATGTTGGCAGACTTACCTTCGTTGCACACTACAATCGCGCTCCCAAAGATGTGTTACAGCCCCCGTACCATCTCCGATAATCTGAATCTCAATGTGTTTCCAGAAAAGCCCCGTCAAAGCTTGTTCTACGAAAATTCGACGTGAGGGAGATTCACCCAAGCAACTGAAAGACAGACAGTGTTAGTGGAAATTGATCCCACAACCTTTTCTTCGAATATATACCGTTTGAATGCCTCTTCAATCTCATCCAAACTATTCACCAGTCTAATACCCCGACCTCCTCCTGCGTCTAAAGCCTTGATCATGACGGGTAAGCCTTTCACACTAGCAAAAGCGCGTGCATCCTCATTGGAGGACACAGCACAACCTGCGGCTACTTTCACTGCTAGTGATGTCGCAAGGGCGCGAGAGAGAAGCTTGTCGGAAGAAATACGAAGCGTCTCAACTGAGGGGCCTATGAACACGATAGGAGTTGGCAATGCTGAAGCGAGAGTCGGATTTTCGCTTAAGAATCCATAACCCGGGTGTAGATGAGTGCATTGCAACCTTCGTGCATATTTATTTTGAACAATTTCGATGCCTGGTTTACTCTCACGACTTACCTCTGAGCCAGGGCGACAATCTTTCCAACGTCCAGATAGTCGGCGACTTCATCAAGCTTCACGGCTTCATCAGCAAAAGTGGAATGACTTTTGTCCTTCTCAGTGTATATCGTAGCCGTAGCCCAACCTAATTCTGCAGCAGAGCGAAGGACTCGAACAGCAACTGAAACGGAAACAACGTGTCATGGGTGAGCATTTGTTGATGAGGATTGTTTGTTTTTCCTACTCTCTCCTCGATTTGCGACAAGAATCTTGGGCATCTCAATAAAATGCTAGTTTCTTCTTGACAGCAATGGATCACCTTTCAGACGTTGAAAGCTCATGAGAAACTACTCGGGTGCATCTGCAACCGAATCAGATTGACTGATCATCGTGACCTTCCCGCTTGATGAGAATCTAGAACACGGGGTGTCAATCCGCTGTGTCCAAAATCACAAATGCCTTCCGACTCTTCAAGTGGTAGAGATGATGTGAATGAGAAGGTAAATGAAAGCTGGGCGGTATGTGATTCTCCTAGTAATTTGGTCCTCAGTCTTCTGACTTTGCTGTCAGCATGCTCTATCACAGCTTGAGGAACAGAAACAAATAATTCGAAAGCCCAACCTTCAAGACCCGGGTTACATCCGCCAGAAGGCAAACAATAAACTATGGGTGCGAGAGCGACTTACAGCCTTGCTTGACAAAAACTCGTTCTCTGAGCTTGGGTCTGTTACTGGAAAACCTATCTACGATAATGTTGGGGTTCTCAAGTCGTTTACCCCAGCGTATATTATCTGAAACTTTTCTTTCTTCTATTACTCATGGCATCTGCGTAGAAATGCTATAATTGGGTTTGGATGCATCAATGGCCGAAGAGTTTTCGTGACGGCAGATGATTTCAGTGTGAGAGGCGGTCATGCAGATGGTGGTATTCAGATGAAAGCCCCATACGGAGAAGTACTCAGTTAGTTTATCCACCAATGCATAACTCACGGATTTCCAGCTTCTTGCCAGGAAATGGCAAGTCCCATTGGTATGCATCGTCATCGTCTCGCTCATGTCAAATTATCATTCAAGGCATCTGTAGATACGACTGTTAGATGGTTCAAGTGGTGGCGGGAGTGTCGCAACATGTATTTGTGGCGTCTGGATACATATCCTGCTAAACTGACGTTGCTGGTCAGACCTGACCATTGGTGCAACATACATACCTGGAATGGCTGGTCTCGGAAAAAGCATGGACGCAATGGCAGTGGTACCAGTTGCATCCGCCTTGTTGGGTCCCGTAGTCGGCCTCGGTGCTGCAAAAGCCGTTCTTGGTCACTTCAGGTAGGTCCATTATAAACATTGACAAGATCCTAATCCGAGCTGTGCTCAGCGTCATGGTCAAAGGCCTCAGTCAGGTATGTATTGAGAAAACCTAGCAATGTTGGTCATTGTCAGAGCATCATGCAGCTGTTCGCCGCGGGACCACCGGTTGTCAAGCAAGCAACTTTCGAAGACCTTTCTAAAGAAGCACTTGGTGGCTGGGAAATCCACGCACAAAACGGAACTGTCGACAATGTCGCAGAATCAGAGCAGGATGCTTTTGACCAAGTTGCAACGTTCCTCTCATATCTTCCTTCTTCTATTTTTGAGCTACCACCTGTCATCCAATCAGCAGATCCTCCATCTCGTAGGGAAGAAGAACTTTTGTCGGTCGTTCCGAGACGTCGTTCCCGTCCGTTTGACGTCCGTCGGCTCATTCGGTTGATTGTCGACACAAATGGGTCCGTTGACGATCCTAACTCTTCGACGTTCTTCGAGATAGGTAAAACATGGGGAAAGTGTATCATCACTGGGTTTGCCAGGCTTGCTGGAAGACCAGTTGGAGTTCTCACCAGTGATTGCTTGATAAACGGAGGTCAGAATCTTCGAAATTGAAACTGGAGAATGTCATGAGGATATTATTACAGGTGCGATTGACGCGTTAGGGAGCCAAAAGAGTGCCCGATTTACCACTCTTTGTGATCATTTTGGGTTTGTACTTGCTTCGATGTTTAGAATTCTTTTTGTGATCCTGTGTCAGGTTACCGCTGCTGAACCTTGTTGATTTGCCAGGATTCGCCGTCGGTAAGTCCCGCTTCCTTTTCATTGTTTTTTCCTGCTCACAGTTGATGTAGGTTCCGTTGCTGAGAAGATGGCAACGATACGGCACGGGGCATCTGCCATGTCCGCATTATACCACGCTACAATACCAATATACACTGTGATTATTCGAAGGGCCTTTGGCGTCGCTGGGGGTGTATTTGCAGATCCAGAAGACGGGGCAGGGACACGGGTTGCCTGGTCTGTATCTCTATATTCACTCTTTTGTTCGAAACATTGGATAGCTTGATACTCCATATAGGCCATCAGGAGATTGGGGAAGTTTACCTCTGGAAGGTGGCATTGAAGCTGCTTACAAACGCCGTTTAGACGCCGAGGAGTCGGCTGAAGCACGCGAGAAACTCATGGCGGACCTCGTGGCAAATTTTGAAGATGTGAGAAGTCCTTTGAAGACTGCAAACAAACTTGGGATAGAAGAGATCATCGATCCTCGTGACACAAGATCATTGGTATGCGAGGTTCGTCATAAATGACTCCAAAACGATTTTGCACGCTGATAGAAGTCCTTCAAGTGGGCAATGCATGTATACCAGAATCTTTTACCACAATTATCGCTTGTCAGACAAAACAGATATGGGTTGTATAGCAAACCTTCAAGTGGACGTGGTTATCGCCTGTAATCTCTGTACGATCGTATAAAAATGGCGACGTTGACAGATACTTGGCTAAACATGCTCTCTTTCACTAAGATCATCAGAGAACAATGGGATGATCTCGTTCAGGATAGGTCTCAGGACCCGTGCTCCACGGTATCCAACCGAGGACCGACAAGTTGGATCTACATACCGATTACTCTCAGCCATCTAAGGCACGTCGCCTTTATTCCAGAAAAGTGAGTTTGTCCCGAAAGCCTGCTCTGCGATCGTGGATCTTCGTGAAAATGCATCTTCTCAGAAAACGAATGTTCGGAAGGTTCAAGTTATATCGTGACTGACCTCACCCAGCGGTAATGAGCCTTGGATGGGTTGATCATCCACAAGGATATTTTTTTGTTGTCTTCCTGTGATCAAAACGGAATGTGTCAGGGATATCAGATTGTGGACCCACTCAGTGCCATATCTTGGAACAATGCTACAAACCTCCTCATACATCTTATTACCCACCCCCTCGCCACGCTGGGCACTCATCTATTCTGCGTGCGTCGACCGCTCGTTTTGTTTTATAAAAAGATATCCTTTTGTCTCCCGGGGCTCAAACGCGCGATTTGTGATTTTTCACTTAGACGCCCGTCTCATTTCCTCACCAAGCGACGCCGTCCTTAACTTCCAGTTTCTCAGGATTGTTATTTCACGATTCCTTCGGCATTCGCGATGATTCGATTCACACCGGATTCGCTTTTACTAGGAGAAGGGTTCGACATATCCTGGACACGACAACCATAGTAAGCTGAACACAGATCCATGATCATCTCGAAACTTTATTGATGCACGCCTTCCAGTGACAATTTTCTTCTTGTCCTTGCCCATTACGAGCCCGTTATGGTAAAGATGGTCCTTCTCAACGTAACTTCCATTGATGTAACTTATCGTGGGGATGGATTTTCGATGCCGTTTGAGGACTTCCTGACGAAACTCCCTGCCGTGTAAGCATCTTGATATCTCCACTCCTGTCTCTTGACCCAAGCCCTGTCAGCGACGGCTACGTCATTCAGGCTACTAATGTCAGCAATCTCAATGAAATCTGGGATCAAAGCGAGGCATTTGCCATCCGCGATCCTAATAGTATCTCAACAAGCGCTACCAATGGGCCCACCACAATCTTTACTACCACTACCATTACCGCCGCCGCAAGTACCAGTGTTGACAGCAGCAGCATCAGTTCAGCTATAACCACTCCTTCAAGCCCAATGTCTCAAAGTATCTCCGCTCTTTCTAGTTCCAGCCCTACAGACACTGTGTGCGTTTTTCCTAGATTCTAAAAACAATTTACTGAAAAAATGTTTTAGCATCTATTCCCCAACTCCTAGCCAAGCTAGCGATAAATCTATT
The DNA here is from genome assembly GCA_018857265.1 of Termitomyces sp. T32_za158. Lineage (NCBI taxonomy): Eukaryota > Fungi > Basidiomycota > Agaricomycetes > Agaricales > Lyophyllaceae > Termitomyces > Termitomyces sp. T32_za158. The sequence goes on along the minus strand of JABAJZ010000050.1, from coordinate 12,717 downwards.
CCTGTCGGGTCCATCGTCGGTGGTACCCTTGGAGGGTTGGTCCTTATTTTGCTCCTTGGATTTGCTCTCGTGTTTTCCCGGAGGCGCCACAAAAAGAAGCGCTTGACAGATCACGAAGACTTTTCCGTAGACCCTCACCTGCACGAAGCATCCATCGTGACGCCATTCCCCAGAACCTCAGTTCCTCCCTTCCTCACGCTCGGCAGTTCCTCGGGTTCGCATCGAAACTTTCCATCAAATCCAGAGTCATCCGATTATACTAAGCCAATGGCCTACGGATTAGAATATGCAATGAACGGTGTTCCCAGAGCGTTGACACCTGGCATCACCTCTCATAGATCACAATCCTCACACTCCCAAACGAGATTCCAACCTCCAAAGTCTTCTATGCATGAAGCTGCTAGCATTGGTGGGACATCTAGCAATTCCTCCCAGCCTTTCACCGATTCTCTTGGGAGACCATCGACACCCAGCGACCCGTGCACTGGTTCTCGTCCAGCACAACATTCACCTCACATACCGGTACTACAGCTACCTGTTACTCTCCCACAAGAATCTGCTCCTGTCGTTCCTGGACCGTCTACTGGTGCTTCCAGAAACGCCCCACAACAGCCATGGAGGCCCTTGCTGGTAGTTGGTGGTACATCATACGATGTAGATGATGAGCTACCCCCGCCCAGTTATTCTTCGGGTATTCTAGTGTCGTCAGTGCGCGAGAAATGATCATCTGCAACGTTCATCGACCGGCATCGAAATGTATTTCTAACACTAATACATGAAACACTGAGACCGCGCTACTGACAAAATCAAGGTCTTAAACGATGAGCTAGGTGCTGTGGAACGAACCTGAAGGAATTCGCATAGTGCATCGGACAGAGTCTCGCTCACCTATCAGTCATTACGCATTCAATTAGATATATACCTACAGGCCAGGCTTACCTGTGTCTGATCTCTAAAGTAGCACGAGTTATGTCTAGTAGCACAAAGAAAGAGCCAATAAAATCACTTGAATCGATTCCAAGAGGACTGACTCGAACATGTGAACTCGTCGCGGAGAATAGTACATATAATACACGTAGTTCCCGCCTCCCCAGCAGTTACTCACAGACCCCGTTTAGCCTTCCATGTGCCCAGCCCCGATCCGAAGTTTCCAAATGCGCTAGCGGAATAAAGACCTGCACCGGCCGGACCATCAGTGGGACTAACAACCGACGAACCGCTTGTAGAGCCAGAGCGACTGTGTAGAGAGTTCGTGGTGCCTGGTGCTCCACTTCCGGGTTGGAAAGTAGAACGGAACGAGGTGGTAGGCAATGCTTGTATAGAGATGAACTTGTTCGCCAGGGGCCTGTCCTCTGTGTTGTACTGCGGACACGCATAATAAGCAGTCAAGTAGATCAAACGTATGGACACAACGAACCTGGAACTCGAGGCCTATCCCATCTTCCTCGGATACGTCAAGAAGCGCAACGAGTTTCTTTCCTATCGCATTCAACTTCTCAACGTCATCCTTGCTGCGCGTCCAAACCTGAATTCTATCCACCTTGCTCCTCAAACTGACGACGGCGCCACAAATCTCATCGCCGTCTTCCAGCTCCTCGCCGATCAACGCCATTGTCAGCCAGCTCCAGCAACGATCAAGCAGCGTCGGGTTGTTCCTCATGGTAAGCACCCACTTGCCGCCATTCGCATTCGCTTCGTCTTCCCACATTGGCTTGATGCCGGCCTTGAAGAGGTGGTAGTTGGAGTTGCGTTCGAGCTTGGACGGCGGTTTGAGCCAGTTGAAGTACCGGCAGAATGATTCGACGGTGTCAAACTCGCCGATGACGGTAAGGCCAGCCTCATACTCGTTCGATTCAGGAGGGTGGCCGAGGGAGGCGTCCGGAACACTCGCACTAGCCGGCGGGTAAGGATACTTGGATTTGGTATCGTGGTATATAGTCCTGTTATATAAGATCAACGTTTGTCAGTACAAATGATGAGAGAACGTACCATGGGTATTGCAAGGGATGCTCAGGCGGCTTTATGGGGACACCTGGCGTCTTGGGATCCTCAATCATCTCGGGTTCAGGAGGCTTTGCCGTTCCATCAATGCTCAGCTGTCTGGTCTTGGCAAGACGCGCAGTAATGGCATCGAGGCTTGGTATATTCTTGTATCCGACCTTGACTTTCCTCTTTTCTCCCGCTGGAAGCTGGTTCTGATTCCACTCCTTCACCTTCTCCGTCGTCAAAGGATCGCCCCCGGCGGTATCACTCCCGTCTGTCTCGGACGGTGGCGAGGTTGAGAGCGCAGATGGTGAAGTTGAGCGCGTCAAAGGGGCATTGACTGCCACAGAATCGATCGTCGATGCCAACGAAACTGTAGACCCTGAACCACCACGCAACGCGGCGAAAGCAGCAAGACGTGGTCGTGGCGCAGACGGTGTCGTGCTGTTTGGCGGATTTGACGATGCATTGAGGTTGATACGAGCAGCTAGCTGATTGAGAGAAGGCAGGCGGCCAGCACCAAGAGGCTTTGGGGGTAGTTCGAGAGTTTGATCCTCGTTGCCCATCGTGGTCAGTGGAAGAAAGCTTCACATTGCCGGGACCTTGAACCAAACAACACTGCCATCTGTCATCCATCACTCCAAGCTTAGCCTTATATGTTTCATGTCTGATGACTCTCGGCGAGAATTCCTATGTTCAAAGCAGCACTAGAGTGAATCTGCAGACCTGTTGTTTATCGATGATCTACGTTGAGCGGCTCTTGCTCACGACCAATCCTTTGACTTCCATGTCACACCAACCTCATCTCCTTTGAAGATGGGAGGGTCGTGAAAAATAGTTGAAGAAGAACTACAATTGGTCGAGTCGGCCAATCCATGACAAGTAAGAGTACTTAGAATTATCAATAAACGACCTTTCTTCATTTGCCTTTAGTTGAGGAACCGTTAACCAATGCTTAGGCCTTACTTAGGGGTTCATGAATTGGTGTCCTCCCGGAAGGAGTCACGGGGGGAAGGGTGGACGCGTTTTGAGACGTGACAGGAGAGTGACGTGACGTGTTGGTCTTCGTAATCTACAACCACCACGTCCTAGAGTTGCGCGTCCTGTTGAAGTTCTTTTCACGGTTCACTGCGTGGTCCACCTCCCAGTTGGGACACCATGAAAACGCGCGGTCAAAGCTCTGGACCTGGAGGTAACAGAAATACGACTACAGCTTCGAATCTTCCTCACTCGATTCCGGCACCTATGATGCGAGGAGCTTCCAAAGGATCCTTGGAAACACTGTCTTCGGGGGAAGAGGCGCCTCTGAGCGGAGGGGAAGGGGGCGTGTCTCAACCGCCCAACACCACTGCTCCTACCCCGATTGCTCCCCCGCTGGCACCTGTGCCGCGAGGCGAGTGGCAGGCCCCTCCCATGCCTGCTTTCTCTGTAACTTCGCCCTTTTTGGCTAACGCTACCCCTGTGGCCTCGGCCGGGGCCAGGAGGCCCGCGGCTTCGCCCGCCGGGCCTACCCCAAAGAGGTCCAGACAACGGACGGGACGAGACCTAGGGACAGGAGGGGGGAAGAACCTCACTCCTGGTGACGTTGATCAGCTCCTTCGTTCGGCGTCTCGCTCCCAGTCCCTCCATCCTGACTATATGCGGCCTCCTGAGGGACAACTCCCGGCCCCTCAACCCCCGTCGCCCTTGAGACGCGAGCGGCAGCGGTCCTCGTCTGCTGACAGCTATAGGCGCCCCCCGGCTGACCGCATTCCGTCCCCTTTCGCTCACGAAGATGACGACCACTCTCTGACTATGTCGGACAACCAGCTAGTCCGCATCTTACAAGCGTACGGTCTCAACGTTTCTAGGCGGGGTGAGTCACATACCGCCCTTTCTCGCGGCTTATGCGCGTACCTTTGTTTCATGCGGGGCCTACCCGCCCCCTCTGTTTTGCTTGCTTGTATGGCCATATGCGCCTTTCATATCCAACGGCCTTATGTGCCTGTAGTAGTGGCCTTTGTGCCCGCATTTCTGGCCTCCTGTGCCTGTGTCTATGGCCTCATGTGCCTGCAGTTGCGGCCTTATGTGCCTGCGTGCGTCCTATGGCCTGTTGTGCCCTCTCCTATGGCCCAATGGGTTTTTTCCTGTGGCCTTTTGTGCTGCCTGTTGTTCCATACCCTTACCATATGCGCGTGTCGTGCCTCAGCTGATGGGTCTTTCCAGATGTGATGCGCCACCTTCTCTCGGTTTGTGACCGGGGGCAGGTTGGTGGGCCTGAGGAAACGGCTTCTCGCCGGGGTCGGCCTGCTCCGCAGGCTCCTCGCCGGGGAGAGCCCGATAACACCTCGCCAGAGGCCGTGCCTGCCCCTCTCAGAACCGCGGCTCCTTCGCCTGTACCGTCAGCTGAGCCTAGCACCCATCTCTTCTCGGAGCCGGTGCCCGGACACTCGCTCCCTTTCGTCTCTGTCTCGAACCCCTCGGGAGTTCCTGGGCCAGCTTCCGTGCCTTTTCGTGAACCCATTTCTGCTCCTTTGGGCCCGGTTTCTACACCCGCTATGCACACCCCTTCTCAGGGCTCAGCGCCGGCCCCCTTTTACCCCTCCGCCCCGGAGGCACAGCCAGATGACCCCGTTTCCGATCTCTTCCCTGTTTCGGGTCCCTTCCCCACCTCCGCTTCGAGAGGTGACCCCGTTCTTCCCGCAGGTCCGCCGCCTGCTCCTTCACGACCTGGACCGGGGGCGAGACCCACTCCGGGTCCCGCCCGCGGCCTTCCACTGCCACCAGCATCCAGGGTCTCATCAGCTCCAGCAGACCCACCCTGCTTGGGGGAGCCCTTCAATTTCCAGCTCCCTCAGTTGCCGGGACAGGGGCCTCCAGTCCAGGACCGTCCCCCGGGTATACTAACCCGGGCATCGGTGGACGAAGCGGACCCAGGTTTTCGCCCCGCACGCATCCTGCACGGGTTACCGCCTGAGGTGGGCCGCCTCCTTTCGGCCGCGGACAAGGTATTCCCGTTCAAAGTCATTCGTGCTCTGGAGAACGGGATGCTTGAATATATACCTCTGAATCTGTTGACCGACGAAGCCTGTCGTTTGGCGGCTCACGAACCTCCCCCTCCCGAATCATCCTTTGTCATTTCCAACGGGAAGCTGCGCCTCCCAGTTTCCTCCTTCGACACATCGAAGGAAGATAAACTTTCCTTTGATGAGTGGTGCGCGGCAGCTGACAACCTCGTCGAAGCCATGCGTAAGCACCTCAGGGCGGGGGACGAGCCACACTCTGGCGGTCGCGTGGCAAACATCATTGCGGATTCCTTCGCACACCATTTCAAGTATTTGAAGAACCTAAACAATGCTCGGCTCTTGTTTCCTGTCGTTTTGCACTATGACCGTCGGTTGCGTGGCCTCTTCTTGCGCGAGTCACACTCGTTTCGGATGGACACCTTCCAGACGGATATATGGCAAGAATGCCTTTCAGACCTTCACTCTTCGCGGGTTGATACGCTAAATTCTCGCCTCGCGGAAATGGAGTCCTTTCTGGCTAAGGCAAAATCTTCCTCACAGCCCCGTTCCAGAGACACCACCTCGGGTTCGTCGTCTCGCCGTCGTTCCCCCAGTCGCCGCACACGTTGCCTCGCGTGCGGCAGCCTCGAGCACCGTCTCTCTTCGTGCAGAAACACACCAAAATTTATGCGCAAGGACGGACGTATTTGGAAATCCCCTGAAGGTACCACTGTCTGTTTCTCCTTTAACAGCCCCTCGCTCTGTGACCGAGGTGCAGACTGCAGACATTCCCATGTCTGTTCCCTGTGTGGTGCCTCCGCCCACGGTGCCCAGGCGTGCTCTGCTTGAGGTCATGTTCCCGTTGTCCACCCCGCTGCACGCAGATCGCTGGGAAGAGGCTCTATTGGCAGCGGGCGTCTTGGACAGGTTCGCGGAGGTGCCGAAAGGCCTCCGAAATGGTTTTAGCATTGGTCTGGACAATTTTACTCTCGATTATACTTTCACACCTCAGAATCACTATCGTACTGCTGAAGCACACGAATTCGTTGTTAAAAAATACGCTCAAGAAATAGCTCTAGGTCGCGTTTCGCCCGGCTTTCCTCCGTCTGTCGCTTTCAGTCTCTTCGGTCATTATCGCACGGCTCCCCTCAATGTAATTAGTAGCGCGGGTGGCAAACTTAGAGTCACCCTTGATTTGTCTTATCCTCGAAATGACCCATTGATACCTTCCATAAATTCTATGATTGACGCATCGGTGTTCAAGTGTGATTGGGGAACCTTCTCGGCTTGCTGGCTTCTGGTTGCGGACGCACCACCAGGAACGCAGGCTGCGGTCTTTGACGTCGACGCGGCCTTCAGAAACATTCCCACAAGACCAAGTGACTGGCGTCTTTTAGCCATCATTATTGACGGTTTGATTCACTTCGACTTCCGTCTTAATTTCGGCATCTCTTGTGCACCGGGTATTTTTGGCTCGGTAGCAGACGCCATCGTTTACATCTACCTCCACTACGGCATAGAAGCAGTTTTAAAGTGGGTAGACGATTTTATCTTCTTTCGTTATCCACAGACCAAGTCCCCCCCTTACACGTACTCGTACGATGAATCCCTCATATGGGACGTGGCCAAATATCTCGGTTGGCCGTGGGCTCACGATAAACACTTCCCATTCGCGACCACCTTCACTTACATTGGTTTTGTCTGGTCTCTCACGGAGAAGACTGTAGAACTACCCGAAAAGAAACGTATCAAGTATCTGCTCAAACTCGATCGTTGGGTGGAAGGCGCAGCAATCACTATGAAGGAAACCGAATCCCTCATTGGCACACTAAATCACGTTTGTCTCGTTCTGCCGTCGGGGAGATCACATCTTCCTTCGCTGTTTTCCTTCCGCTCAAAATTCCCTCCCAACGCAAGCCCTTTCTTGCGCCATCGTCCAAGTCGTGCGGTACTCACGGACGTCGAGTGGTGGAGAAACAGTCTGTCTAACGCGTGGTGCGGGACAAAGATTGTTCGACCACCTGACCCTCTCCACAACGAGATCTTTGTCGACGCTTCCACTTCATGGGGGATAGGTCTAGTCGTTGATGGAAAATGGCTGGCATGGCAACTGAAAGATGGGTGGCACAGCGAGGGCAGAGACATCGGTTGGGCGGAGATGGTTGCAGTAGACCTAGCCGTGCAATCCTTGATTTCGGCAGGGTTCAAAGACTGTCACGTCATTGTCAAATCCGACAACTCAGGGGTCGTGGGAGCCCTTTCAGCAGGTCGCTCTCGTAATTCAGAGCAAAATGCCATTTTGAGGCGAATAGTCGACGCTTTCCAATCACGATCTATTTGGGTTACGGTTGTCTGGGTCTCTACAGTGGACAACTTAGCGGACGGACCGTCAAGGGGAAAGTTCCCTCCAAAATCAGCCTTATTTCCCTTTCCACCGAGAATTCCCTCGTACCTTCGCGCATGGGTAAATCAGTCAGTTAGACACTCAGATTTGTTACATTAAATTCACTGTTCGCATACACCTCCCTTTTAGTCAAGTCTTAGCCAGAAAATTAGGGTCTACAGACGAAATTACTCGTCAGCCGCAAATAGGATACTTAAATAGTTACACAGGGGCTTATACACAGGTGCTTTACCACTGCCAATAATGATTCAATACGTAGGTCGCAGCAACAACCTAGAGCACGCGAGGGATAGCCGCTCCAGTCTGCACGCTTCCGCAGGGAACCGCATAGTGGATAACAGATCAGCCAGACGTTTCGCGCCATACGGGAATACACACCATGTCCCTCATCATATTTCCAACCAACACGCGACGCACCATGTCACTCATCAAAATTCCAACCAACACGCGTTGTCAGTTGACGATATGGGTCTTGTGGACACAGTCGTGGCCCAATCATGGACGGCGTCTACCCAGGATCGCTACTCGGCGGCGGTTGGTCAATTCATATCATTCTGCAACAGCCGCAACATTCCCAGGGATGCAATTTTACCAGCTTCAGAGGAAATCTTGTGCCTTTTCGTGGCATCGATGGCGGGGAGATTGGCTGGAGGCACAGCAAGCAACAAGATTTCTGGCTTGAAATCGTGGCATATTCAGAACAACGTACCATGGCTAGGGTCAATTCGCTTAAAGCACACCTTGAGGGGAACTGAAAACATGCGCCCCCCAGAGTCAATCAAACCCCAACGCCCTCCTGTCTCGTCAAAGATGTTGAGGGAAGTGGAATCGGCATTGAGAATGGATGACCCTTTCGATGCGTGTGCGTGGGCGATCATGACAACATCGTTCTGGGCCCAGATTAGATTGGGCGAGATACTGCCGTTGACGCAAGGAACGTTCGACGCAAATAAACTACCTAAATGGTCTAGTTTCGGTTACCCAAACGAAGTCGGTTCTCGCACCTTACATTTACCAAGAACGAAAAGGGGCGGTACCAAAGGAGAGACAGTCATCATTTGCCGTCAAACAACAGAACACGACCCAATAGCTGCTCTGCATAACCACGCGCGGGTCAATCATGTATCGGAAGAGGACCCAGTAGCTTGTTACATCACAAAGGGTCAAAGGCTAGCCATGACGACCAGTAAGTTGATGAAGAGGGTCAACCCGATACTAGCGGCGGCGAAATTGCCTCAAATCTCCGGCCACTGTTTCAGAATCGGTGGCACGACGAACCTGCTCTTAATGGGAATTCCACCAGACGTTGTAAAAGCTTTAGGTCGATGGACTTCGGATTCCTTTTTGAAATATTGGAGGTCGTTGGAAATTATTGGGCCGATGTACGTTGAGATGCTTAGGCCAGTAATGGGAAGATATGAAAAGAGGTAGCCGTAAAGTGGGGTTCGTTTCACGGGTTCTCTTCGCGTTGCTTCGCCTGTGGCTTCCTCAATGGGGGTCCTTTCGTTCCTTCAGCGCGTAGACAACCCTGGTCTGTCGAGTTCTCGAGCTGACCAACACCCACCTACGGAACATCGTGTGTAATTGGTTACGGGCAAGATGTTATGTTATACGATACGAGAAATATGTATTGGTTAGCGTGTGATATAGTCACGCTCAGAAAGAGAACAAAATGGTGTCCTCCCGGAAGGAGTCACGGGGGGAAGGGTGGACGCGTTTTGAGACGTGACAGGAGAGTGACGTGACGTGTTGGTCTTCGTAATCTACAACCACCACGTCCTAGAGTTGCGCGTCCTGTTGAAGTTCTTTTCACCCACCCACCCTCACCTTTGGTTAAGATATTCTTACTTGTGATTGATCACACATTCTGTTCCTACCTACGCTTGGGGGTCCTTTCGTTCCTTCAGCGCGTAGACAACCCTGGTCTGTCGAGTTCTCGAGCTGACCAACACCCACCTACGGAACATCGTGTGTAATTGGTTACGGGCAAGATGTTATGTTATACGATACGAGAAATATGTATTGGTTAGCGTGTGATATAGTCACGCTCAGAAAGAGAACAAATTAAAGATTGCATCAACAAATCGACGGCGGTTGCCGATCAGAGAAGTCATTAGATAATTGTTTGTCAAAGAAGCAAAAGCCTCTGTCGGAGTGTCAAAAGAAGCGTCACAATTTCGGCCATCAATTTTTTTTTCTCGAACCTCTCTCTGCTCTCTACTTCCTTTCACCAGGCGAAGTATCTAGTGACTTGTCGAGCTATTTTGCCTAGCTCGTCATGGCATCTCCTCTTGTGGCCCAGGCTTTCAAGGCCTGTCTCCTCAAGTCTGCGAGAACAGTTGGCTCTGTTTCTCTTCCCCACCGTTTCTTCAAAATCACCTCAGGACCATTTGCTCGTAGGTTGACGTTCATTTCTCAAACCCTCTATCTTTCTCATATACCGAATTGCTTTAGCTGCTGTACAAGGCCTTCGGCATTCATCTGCCGCCGCAGCGCTCGCTGAGCAGGATGAAGAACCTTCCAAGGAATCTCTGCCTACGTTCGACACCCTCGAGGGGGTTGTTAACAGTGGCCTTTTAAAGGCAATAAAAGATATGAAAATCACGACCATGTCACCCGTACAAGCACAAGTGTTCCCTCTTCTCCCCGAACTCGCACGGGCGTATGATCCCATGGAGCCTTCTACAGGCCCCCCTCGTGATTTACTTGTCAAGGCGAAAACCGGTACTGGAAAAACACTCGGATTCCTTCTTCCTGCTATTGAAGCAAGGTTGAGAGCACTGGAAGCACACGGTAAACAGGCTGCACGTGACGCTGGCAAAGAAGGCGACTTGGAATTCGAGAAAAGGGCTGCATCAGTTTTCGCCCGTGACACTGTCGGCACACTTATCATCAGTCCCACTCGTGAATTGGCTACACAGATTACTACCGAAGCTATGCGCTTAACAGACAAACTCGATGGCGAGAACCGCAATTTCGGAGTAAGGCTTTTTGTCGGCGGCGAGAACAAGACAAGACAGGTTCATCAATTCCTCAAAATGCGAAATGATATAGTCGTTGCCACTCCTGGACGTCTTCGTGATGTGTTGGCATCTGAAGCAGTTGTACGAAAGGCCATTGCTACGACACAAGTGGTATGTTCTTCTCTTCTCGACTCAGTCATGATCTCAACAGTAAACAGCTTATTCTGGATGAAGCTGACACTCTTTTGGATATGGGCTTCAGGCCTGATATCGACGCGATCGAGAGAGAGATTACCCCCAAGCCCGAGAGGCAGACGTTCCTCTTTTCCGCTACCGTGTCTCGAGCTATCCAAGACATTGCCAAAGAGATGCTGTCACGTAACCACAAGTTCATCAACTGTGTGGCGAGCGACGCATCACCTGTGCACGCCCATGTCCCTCAATACTCGACCATTGTTTCCGATAACAGCGAACAAATCCCGCATATCGTTCGACTTATCGCTCATGACCAGTTATCCAACCCCGGCAGTTCCAAGATCATTCTTTTCCTTCCTACAACAAAGATGACTCAATTGTATGCTACTCTCCTTCGCGAATTGAGAAACGTCCTTCCTGCACGTAACAAAACCCGACTTTACGAAATTCACTCCAAGAAGACCATGGAAGCCCGGACCAAGGCGTCGAGTTACTTCCGCAACGACAAAGATGGGGCCTCCATTCTCGTCTCTTCGGACGTCTCTGCCCGCGGTGTAGACTACCCCGGTGTTAGCCGTGTCATTCAGGTGGGTAGCCCTGGCTCGACAGAACAGTACATCCACCGTGTCGGTCGTACCGGCCGCGCAGGCACCCAAGGTCGCGGAGATCTCGTCCTTTTACCTTTTGAGCAAGGTTTCCTCAAGAACATCTCAAATGTCCCACTTAAGTCACTCTCTACCCAAGGATTGGCTTCAGACGTGCTCGAGCTTGCCAAGGTCCACGATGCTGATCCTGACGCCTTCTTTGCCAACGCACAGAAAGCTGGGGCCGCTCATTCCAACAGCCCATCTCGTTATTATCAAACCGGGAGACTCTTTGCGACAGAGGTTGGACCAGTTGTGGAAGAAATCAAGAGCGCTGTCGACAATCTCCAGGGTCAAGTCGACCCTGAGGCAGTCGGCGAGACTTTCATGTCACTCCTTGGCTTCTATCTGTCTCGGCAAAGCGTGATTGGGACATCTGTTGGACCAATCGTGAAAAGTCTCCAGGACTGGGCGACCGATGGTCTTGGGCTTGCAAGACCACCGTTCGTTTCAGACTCCCTACTGGCGAAAATGGCGGGCGGCGGTGCTCTCAGAAGGTCGTCGTCGTTTGATCGACCGCGAGGATCGTTCGGCATGAGTGGTCGTACCCACCAGAGCCGGGACCATGGATATGGTAGTCACACCGGTTCATACCGGAGTCGCGATGGAGAGAGCCTTGGAAATCGCTCACACCGCGAGGGTTCTGGATATCGTCCCCTTCACGCTCGGGAGGGGGAGAGCTTTGGACATCGTTCGTCATACCAAAGTCGCGACGGGGAGAGCTCTGGATACCGTTCACGCCAAAGTCACGACGGGGAGAGTTCTGGATACCGCTCAGAAAGCAAGCCATATCAACGTAACTCTTCGAGGCCGCAAGCACACTGGATGGGCCGAGGCAGTCGATGAATTAATTTACGCAGTACCCTTTGCTGAATGAATCTCGCCAAACACATAACAGATATATTGATTACCTTGTAGAGTACCTTATAATCCCTCATGTATTCGTTTTACCGTACTTGAGTATTAGTAGACACAGCTCCAAAAGATACGAGAGTGCCCCTTGAAAAGCTAAGAGACAACGCCCCTATATCACAAAATCTTAAAGACTGAACGGTTGGTCACCGGTCACCTTTTGACTCGCCATCATTACTTATCTCAATCCTCCATGGCACTGCCAGATCTTTGATTGCCTGCTTTGCCAAATCTTCGAGCAAAGGAAGATTGACGATATGGTCAGCAGCCAGAATCCTGACCCGTTGTAACGAGGGAAACAACAGTTGTGGAAGTGCCATGGCCATATCGCGCCATCTGCGATAATCCGCTCGCCTAAATGACATGGAGTCCACGATACCGATGTCTAACACCAGCTCTTTGATCGCGACAGGTGAATGAACATGTTTTAACGTTGACAGCACCCACTTGGGTGGGCAACGACTGGCGACATATCGTGCATTGGGCGCGAGATCGAGGCGCAGCGAGCGAAGGTTGGGATTACATACAAGGTTTAGGCATATGCCGTCTTTCAGGCCCAGTCAGAAGTCCCGATATTAGGAAACGTTTCTAAACATTACCAGACATTAAATGTATCTTAATGTCCTGTAATT
>JABAJZ010000049.1:0-39238 GCA_018857265.1 Termitomyces sp. T32_za158 | reverse complement strand
GTTCATTTAGTCACCACCAAAGTGTGACAGCGGCAAAATCCACCTTGGATGAATTTTTTTTTTGAAATTTGCCATGTCTCTTGAACTATCGTGTGCACAGGTGGATGGATGCTTATTGAGAGGGAATGGATACTCAGAATGCACAAATCAAGGTAAAACAATTCAGTTCAACTAAGTATAAGTCACATAGATGTGTACCAGAAACAGTTGCACGTTAGTATAGATTCAAAATTTCCTTTTTTAGAATTGCCTAATATAGTAATGGCAAAATTGACCTCTCCAAAAAAAAAAATATCTTCATCAATTTTGAAGATAACAAAAATCTGTCTTGGAGGAGGAGGAGGAGGAGGTTAACTCCCGGCGAATTTGTTCCCCTTATCGAAAGGAGCACTTTGGCAAGACAGTTAAGAAAAATATCATTTTCTTGAGGACTAATATTGCTTGTCACACTTTGGTGGTGACTAAGTGAACAGCACCATATGCGTCCCATATCGCGAGGCATTCTGAAGATTGATTTACACCTTAGATAACCATTTAATTCATATATCTGAACATACTACAGGACATGCACCACTGATGCAAGGACAAGGATAGACTACACCTGGTAGCAATACGAGGCCGTGATCTAGTAATAGCAAGACGAGAGAGAGGGGTATTCTACATGCCGCGCGTGTGCATAATCAATATGGCACACCGATCGAAACAGACAGGAAATCGATGAAAGTCAATAAACTCCAGACAGTACACGAGACGAGGCCAGTTGAACCAGCAGCTGTCACGTCAAAAGGGAAAAAAACAGAATGAAAGGTGTCGCGGTTGCCTTCTGTCGTTAAAACGCACGGGCGTGATGAGACCTCACGAATCGGTCGTGGAACGAACGAGCATGGTGGAATGAGCGTTTCTCTGGTTGAGCCTTCTGCTCCCTCATGCGCTTGTGCCTGAACTTCCCAGTTGCGCAAGCAGGCTGAGCGTCAGTGACAGATGCCACCGGGAGGAAATTCCCAGGCGACGTCGATGAAGCACTAACAGCTGTGATGGTCGCAGTGTGTTGCACAGAGTCGACGGAAACGGGCTCAGGATGGTTGGATCCCGATCCAGACGAGGGAGGTGCGGGCGAGGTGCTAGCACCCGCCTCAACATCGTCCTCTTCTTCACAGTCCTCATCATCATCATCACCATCAGAGACGGAGCTCTGAAGTGGAGCCGAAGTCGACTGGTTCACAGTGTTTGACACAGAAGCACCTGCGACAGAGGTTAAATGTGCAGAAGATGTCATGGGAGATGCAGCCGCGTTGGTCGACGCCGGTACATCACTGTGAGTACTCTCGTCCACCTCCGGATCATCCTCTTCCTCACAGTCTTCCTCATCATCATCAGAAGCGGAAGGAGAGGCAGGTCGCGCTATGGCTGAGGCTATATGACTGACGGTATGTGGAGCCAAGCCAGGCGGGAGGACGGAAGCAGACGGAACTGTGAACGAAGGAGCAAAGGATGTTATGACAGTCGCAACAGGCTTGGATGACACAGGCATATCCGATGAAGGCGTAACACCCGCAGATGAGCTAGGTGCCAAGGTAACCGAAGACAAGGACCGAGACATCAAAGTGGTCGAAGCACCCGTGGAAGACGAGGAGGCATGTGCCGACGACGCGGTGGCAGGTCCTCCTGATGCCGGTGGAACAATGACAGTACCGACCTGGGAAGGACTGTTCCCTGTGTATGCATAGATGGGGGAAAGAAGAGCAGGAGTATTCGGGTCAGTAAGCATCTTCGCAGGAACACCCTCCTTTTGGACTGGATTGTTGCCTGGAAGTTTATTCAAGGTTCCCGTCGCTACGAGCAAACGTAAAGATTAGGTGGACTGTTGATCGTATCGCAAAAGTTCTAGCGTACTTTTTTCATCAATGGCTTTCGTGATGCGACATGTCTGTCCCTGGTTCATGTGGAAAATTCCCTGGTCAACACAGCAGGTGGGCTGCCAACAAATCATCAGACAAACCAGACCAAAAGGAGAACACCACAGCTCACATCGCCGTAAGGATTGCAATGACAGTTATCTACTGCTTTCTGAAGGACACCCTTGTCCCAGCCATTGAGGAAGTCTACGCATTTGATAAGAAAGTCGAAGAAAGACTGCAAACGTCAAAACATACCGGCATGGTATCCATATCCTGTGGGATCTCCGTAAGAATACCTGAAACTATTGTCAGTGTGTGAATTGAAACCAATTGAAAGTAATTACACAAAAGGCTGTGTTGAGTTCATTGCCTGAGAACGGACATTGTCGAAAGTATTGGTAGACCAATAGACCTATTCGGAATCACGATTGTAAGTGTAAGTGGAATAAGGATGGTAAGACAGGCAATCTGACCTCGACGAAAATACGGGGAAGAGTAACCGGGAATTTGGGATCACTGCAAGTTCCAGAGTCGGGCCCGCCGGATGGGAACGCAACATGGGACTTGTGGTCGGACGAATCAACATTCTGAACAAAAACTCTATCAACATCAAGGAAGGGGCAAGATTATTCAAAACAAACCTTGCCATCCCAGCAACTGGGGAAGTTCTAGAGGCAAAATCAGACCAAGTTCTAACGACGCATACATACGAAATGTCGACGTACAATCTGAGCACGGATACCCGAAGGGCAGTTACCTGGAGGCAGAGAGTTGAAGCGATTGGAAACCCCATTGAAGTCTAAGCACAGGAACGTGACAGCCTGTTGAGCATAGCTCTTTGGGTCGTATGTGCGTAGGGTTGGGTCCCCTGCATATGATGAGGCCCGAATCATATCTTTCGAAGATATCCGATCTCACCAGACAGCATCCGAAACTGCGCAAAGAGACATCAGTATGCTGTGCAAACGGGAAAATGAAATCAAGTACGTCATCTGGAAATGCGGTAGTGGTTCCAGGAGTATCACTGAACAGATAATCTATGACAAGTTTCATTGAAAAAGAGTCGACCACAAGGGTGAACAATAATTCATACATCTAGAATGTAGAATTAGTAAATCGGAAGTTTTAGGGAAAGTGTGTAACCAACATGACTGCTCCACCATCTAAACTCGTGAAGCTGCCGTTGGCCCATCTGTAGGATGTCACTTAGATACTGGCGTGTATCCTGATATCTTCAGACATACTGGAAGTAAAGGTGCTAAAAGAATGAAGATGATCAGTGACTTGATTGAAAAATAGATAATCTTAATACGCACAGGGAACCAATAATTCGACTTATCTTCTGGGATAGGTATAGATGTACACTCGCTCTGCCGGAGAGCACCTGTGTTGGTGTTCATCCTGAAATTGCTGCCCCCAAGGACTAAGCGAGTTTCGATCAATGATTTATCGGCTACTAATTTGTCTAAAGTCGCCGTACCAGAATGTACATGGCCAGAGACTCTGCCAGGATTGACGATAGGGTCGAGTCGTTCGGTGGTGATGAAGTCCTCTAGGAATACCGGTAAACTAGTGGCAAAAACTCGGGAACCCAGAAACGCCCACCAATCCCCATCAACCAATATGCATTGACACTTGAGAGAGCAGCGAAGAGAAGAGCCAACGTCTTCATGGCATGTCGCGCCATTGAAAGAGTGTGTAAAAGAATGAAAGCCCCAAAGACGAGGGATATAAAGGAACCGCAAATGAAGGGAGGGGTCGATGGGTGAGAAGCAATCGCAAGCTACAAAACTTCTTAACAATGTTTGTCTCTATTTGCGGCCCGTTAAAAAGGGTTCCGGGTCAGGGTTTTAGCTCGGAACAGCAGATCGTATGGATTAGCCACATCCCCTGAAAACTTACTGCCAGTCTGCGCGGAGCATACGATGTCGAAATCATTTTTGACGCAGTCGTACAACAGACATTTCCAGCGGCAGGCCCTATCAGTTACCAAATGGGTATCTCTAAATGGGGTTGCCCGATCGAAGACTCGCAACACTGATACGCGGGCGTCATAGCATCAACGTGAAGATTCATACTCACAAAATTATATCTATTAAATCGAGAAGACTTCACACTCAGTACACGTGGCTATACGTGCAGGCACGCCCCAGTACTCAGTCTCAGAGTACATCCTTCCCTGAAGCTAGCGGAAAGCGGAGAAGGTGCACAGGAATAGGGATTCTAAGTGCGAGGACTTTGGGCGTGTACTCCTTGCGATTGATAATCACTCTGAGAAATAGAATTAACATCTAGAAGAATGAAGCGTCATGAAGCAACCAGAGAAGGGGAGGATCGAACAGGCGACAGACAATTGACTTCCACGGTATTTTGCCGGGGATTGAGAGAACCAAGAATGTGCTGTGAGTTGCCATAGTACATTGACGTTTAGCACCGTTGTGTGTCTCAAACGCCGATGACGATATGGGTTGTCATATCGCAGGTGTTCGATGAAGTGGTGCAGAGAAGTAAAGACAGCCCCTGTCAGTTGATAAGCGAGTAATAAGAGGTATAGGACGGGCCTTCAGACTCGTAAAGATGATAAGGGCCATATGAATGGACAGCCGTGCTCCACAGCTTCGGACACGCGGACTATCCAGAGAACTCTAGCAAGGGACCGAAACCCATGGAAGAACACACTAGGCACAGGAGAAAATGACCTTATTAGAAGAATAAGCAATTCATGAGTGAGTATATCACTGAGTTTTCCAGAACCTGGGTACCGGAAGTATATTCCAGCGACTAGAAAGGGCACGTGGTAAGTACTGTGACTCGGACGTAGGAACTCATCGAATGCATCGAAAACCCTCGGCAACCGTATTTCGCGTAGACAGCAGAAAGATTACCTTCCCAGCCCAAGGTCTAGATATATCGTCGACAGGGATTATGATGACCCCGATCCTCCGAGTCTCCGCCAATCCCTCGCGACGCCACACAGCGAGTTAAAAGTGAAGGTAATGATGTTGTCCATGTGGCATTTCCATTTCCACGGATGCCGACCGAGACGGTAATGGGATCCGACTTCCTGCCCAGAAATCCCAGCAATATGAGGGGACTATGGTCTGGCAAAGATGAGGATCGTTGTCTATGAGTTACATGAACGCCAAGGTTCTATGAACATTAGACGGCACATTCCAGAAAACGATTGAAGATCATTTGAAGAGGCGTCGTGAAAACGGAGTGAACGAACATGAGTATGATATGATGCTATCTGTTGCCTGCTTATCAGCTCGTTGGAAGTAGTGATAACAAGAGCGACAATGTGCTTTGCGCTCTGTGAAGAACTTTCATGAATAAGATTTGTTCTCTCACTTGTTTGCCGATACTCACTCAAATTTACGGAAGTCAATGTTTGTTCGGCAGGTGCTCGGTACATAAGCCGAGGCTACGTAACCGCTCTATGGTGAACTCCTCTTCTCCGGTTCAGGCACTGCTCGTTTCAGGTGGGAACATGGTCCAAGAAACCTGTCATCTGTTTCTTTTTTTACTGTATAAAAAGGACTTTCCTTCTTTCTTTTGTTAACCCACTTTTTCCATCAGAAATTGGCACATTTAAGTAACAGCATAACGTGTTTCTTTTTTCAGTTTTCCCCCCAAGGAGACCCGAATACCGTTGTCCACTGGGGTCAAGGTCTAATTTGATTGTATCGATTATAAATCACACTAGTGTTTGGGGTCTTGGAACTCCGTGACAGACGTCTCGAAGCCTCGAAATCATGCATAAGCTCGGATAAGAGGTTTAGAGAGGCTCTTATCAAAAACTATTGCGAAAAAATGTCAAGGAAGATTGCAAAACTCCTCCAGTAAGCATGTGGCATTGAAATGAAGTGTTGTAAGCCACTCAATTGTTTTACTACCAAGTAGTTACATCTTTACTAACAGTGGATCTACTATCAAATGTCTGTCATTCAGCTATATAGCTGCATTATATAGTCATTACCTTCTGGACCCAAATAATTCCGGAGAAAAGTCGTAGGCATCTATAGATGACTTAATCACTAGGCTGAGATTGGAGGACAATACTTATTTGTGATATACAGTCTGCTACATACATACTTGGTAGGACTCGGAATGATCATATTAATGGCATTATAGCCTGCCTTTCAAAAGGTTTTGAAAGTGATATAAGTAACGAATATATTACAACAAAACATAAACAGAAGAAGAGGGAGTGTGAGCTCAACGTGGACTTCATGCGACTCGGACAACCATCGACTTGCCAGTGCACGTATGGTCACAGTGTTACAGTAGGACCCCATCAACAAAATACACGAGCCATCACCAGATCTTCACATTCTTGATGCAAAATAGACCTTGACCCCAGTGGACAACGGTACCCGAACCTCAGGCCATGTTGAGCTCTGATGCTTTCGGCGCCTCTATATTTACAAGACCGATATCAATCTTCGACTTCTCTTTCATTCCGCTAGAGCCTTGAACTATGGAATGTGACATGATCCAATTCTCTCAATGGAATTGGTGGCAACAGTATGTAAGCTCTACGTTACCCTTCTCTGTGCCTGTCTTTTTGTTTTGGTATTGATGTTGACCTCACCTCTGTCAACCATAGGTGGACTTTTTCCTCGTTGTTATCCTGACCTGGTGCCTTACACTGGCACAGTCCATGATGGAGTCGTGCTTCACCCGCTCTCTTCAACGATATGTAGGGCTCTCGTCACTCCGCGAATCAAATCTTACACAACTTCCGATTACGACAGCTGGGTGGGGATCTTCCCCATGACATGACATCCTTCCATGACAATCTCTTGACTACTTACCCCAATTCTGTGTACTATTTACGGACGGTTTCGATCTGTCAAGTTTTTCTCACTCTCACGCAATTTGGTCTTGGAACTCAATCGCTTAGAAACTTAATCTGTCAGCATTGGAATGAGCAAACTTCACATGGATGGCACGGCTCGAGGTGCAGTTCTCCTTTCAAAGTTCCACCCAATACTTTGGTACTTCTTGCCTTGATCTCACGTCTTACGATGAAGACTTATCTAGATCTTTACAAGGTTTGCCATTTCCCAAACAGAGGTGTTACCTATAGAAGCAAGTCAAATGAACATATCCCTTTTCTCTTCATTCGGAATCTCCACAGAAGGATGCCGAAATTTTCTCTACTTCCATCTTTATTGACGATGGATCTCTCAGCTACGTGTACCATGGCCTCACTTTCGATTATTGAAGAAGTTGATCAAAGCCGCACGAATGGGAAACATGTCAAGTGTTCCTGCCCATGGTTCACTGTGATTGCTTGTATTTCACAGTCAAGCAACAAATATCTCCATCTGCAATTGACAATCATCATCTGAACGCAACGTAAAGTCACAATCAAAGGGGCCGCTCTTTCTACCTTAACACCATGTGGTAACGATATATCATGGTGATGTAGTATATCATTTGCACATTTTGAGCTTACCTGTTCGTTTTCATATCATGTATCGCAACTATATATGATGTTAAAAACATACCACGTTTTGACTATTCAAATTCAAAGCTTGTCTACCCGTGTCCTCCTCTCACGAAGATCAGATCAAGCTATTTCAACATTCAACACTCAGAAGACCAGCACCTCTGAATCCACGTGAACCACAGAAACTCTCGGCTTTGCACCGCATGGGAGTCACATTAGAGTTTTGACATCTCACCAGATAGATCTATTGAAGACATACCCCCTTGAGGAGGTTTCGACTCAGTTTACCCAATATATCTTTCATGATCACCCCGTGGCTACTGGCGGCCGCCTCGCGTCTCCTTCTTCAAGACTATTCTTCTTATCTCTCAACATACAATGTGAAAGACAAGAGATAAAGGCCAGGGACCACCCTTTATGGCTACAACCTAATTCCACGATCAATCAGAATTGACGCGGAGGAGAACTTGAAGTTGAACCGGCAAGGTCCACGCACCGGAGACTCGCTTGAATGAATCTGAATCAGAAAATAGTGACCGACATACGATTGGTAAAGATTCTGTATTTTCGAAGGATGGAGGGAAGTATAAGGATAATTAACTAATCAGGTATTAGGTATACACAAGGGTACTGTAGATCGTAGGGTATGTCGCAATTATATATGTACACTAACTAAGGTAGATTTAGTTCATCTTGCTGTGGAAAAACTGCCTATGTATGCATGCTACCGTACACGTCGAAGTGCTGGTGAAATGGTGGGAGTGGGTGAACACTCCTGCCTGTAATCCATGAGCAGGCTGGCCTGGCAATTGTCTAGAGCGAAACGCGCGAGGGGGTCAAGATTAGAAATCCGTTCCTGAGCGAAAACGATCCTCTCGGCGATGACGTGGGTTACGAACGAAATGTACGCGGTCCTGAAAGGGGCAGAGTAGGAAGCCACCTGCTCCACTACTTGACAAGATACGAATATGAGACGAAGGCTTCGCCGGTCCCGGGTGGTAGCGCAGAGTCAGTGCCTGCAATCCTGAAGTCGATGTCACCGAGCTGCTGTTGAAGCGCAATGAACTTCTCCGTCTGCACGAACTACACGAAAGAAGAAATCAGCTCCTCTAACGCGGCGAAGAAAGAAAATGGAAGTAAAGCGTACCTTAGGGAGCGAGTCTATAAGCATCACACGGAACGTGTGCCCCTGTATCTTGTTGAACTGTGCCATGAGATTCTGGAGCTGCTCGCTATTGCAGCTCATAATCCGGGCGGTCCTTTCCTCTAAATCGGCACCTTGCCCCTTCTTCATATGCATTAGACTCGGAGACAATGGTACCGAATCAATGAAGCGGAACAACTCGTTCCGGAGCGTGTAGTCGGTATTCAGCTCGAACTGGCCATTAGGATGGAGATATGACTTGTATATTTGCACCGCCTTCTTTAAGAGCGCCTGGTGGTGCTTCCTACGCTCTTGCTTTGCTTGTGTGGCGGTGCTAGAGGGATGATTGGTAGCGGCACAGGACATGGCACTGGAGGTGACGTTGGACTTGCGGTTGATGGCGTCAACATCGAGCCAGTAAAGAATGTGTTCCTCGCAGTACTTTTCAGTCAAGAAGGCGCGGAAAAGGGAGCGATAAGATTGTTCTTTAAGGATGTAATGCAACCGGTTGGCAGGCGTCACACATTTTTCTGAGACTGGAAGATATGTAGAGACAGAAGCACGATGTGGAGAAAGATAGCTCACCTCCTCCGCCTTGTTCTTCAAATTCCTTCGATGATCGTTTTGCGGTAGGCTCTGGCGTAGTAGGTTTGGAGCCCCATCCAGCTATCCGACGCCCCTTCTCGGTCACTTGGTAGTACACCTTGTTAACGCATCGAAATTCTCCTTGGGCCTACGATAAACATATCACCACAGTGAGACTCCACAGTTTTGCTTAGAAGGCAAAAGTAGATGCTTACCCGAGCAGTCAAGTCATACTGTCGATCCTCGGAAGAGCCGTATACGGTGAATATGACAGCGCCGTTGTTATACCTTTCGGGATTGCCAACCAACGTTATCAAACCAACACGCTCAAAATGTGCCGCCACCTCTGCCGCCTCATCTCGTCCGCTGACAGACGTGAAATTGCATAACCACTGCAACGCTTCCACTGCATCGAAGCAAAAGTGGCGTTGCGCTGCATTTGACAAAAGCAAACCAGAACGGTCCATAGTGTCAGCCAAAACGATTCCTTTGGTTTGCTTGGAGTACATCTGTAGCATGGACAGGTTCGAGTAATCCTTAGACGTGTAGTTGGGTTGCTGTCCCACGAACCAACGGAAGAGAGTGATGATAGTGTTGTATTCAAAGACGATCTTGTCTTGCGTGGACTCTCGCTCGACATGGAACAGTCTCGGGCATATGATCTCGCTGTCAAAAACGGGCTGGAGATGATCTGCATCGATCCCAGTTTTCTCGATGAAGCGCTCAAGTACATGTAGACCTTTTGGTGTCAGGCAATGTAGACTGTGGTCTTTAAAGAGGGTGAGAGATGGGTCAAGGGCGTTCCGGATGTACCGAGCATCCATGAAGTGTTGACAGAGTTCCATGGCCACCTGCTGGGTCATTGAAAAGACAAAGTTGGTTGTAGTCGTGATAACCGATGACGGATCGTCTGGGTCCGTTGTGCGCATCGATTGCGAGAATTTAAGCTTTTCCAGAGTTTGCACGGCTTCATCTCTTGAAGAAATTATTCACCAATACCTCATAGAACTATGAAAGACGCACGACGAGAAAGAGTTTGGGTAAGTTCGGAAGAAAAGCCTGTGGGGCTTCAACTCGCTTGCTACAATAAAGGTCGCAAATAGATCCGCAGTGTCCTTGAAACGACCTTAGACGATCAGTAGTACATAATATCGATATTCTCACCTTGTGAAATGGTCGACCGACTTTTGTCAGCTTCAGTACGTGCTCAGTTGGCTCTTCTCCTGAACGACGCTTTGCCAATGCCTGGAAGCCTTCGCACCTTGAAGGTCCTGAATCGTCTGTGTTTGGAGCAGAGGGCATTGTGAATGAACAAGATGAGAAAGTAGACCAGATTTAAGCAAGTCCTAATGTGCCGACGGCCCTCCCCTAGCATAGGCTGATGGGAACTTGACTGTCATATGGATCAGTTTCAGTGGTCTAATTGGGTAAAGATATCGTGATTTAGCTGACAGCGACGTCCTCGTGAGATGCTTAAAAATTGACAGGTCACGTCCAATGCGATGTCCAAGGATGAACGTAGCCGAATTTCTTCAGATCTTTCGGAAAATTCAACTGTCATGAGAAAACAAGACTCGGAGAGTCGGCGTTGACTCGTCTCGAGAAGAATTTTGCCTTACCTGGCTGTGCGTTTGTCGCCCCTGGACAATCGCGATTTGATTCAAGTGCGGTCGATTAATGCCTCCGACTCGGGCTGAAAGAGATGAGCCGAACCCGATACCACCGACGAGAACACCCTAAGCTGTCGCGAGTAGTACTTTTGATAGAACCGACTGGGAGAAAGAAAGCGAGAAGGATTCATTGTCAAGGAAGCGTTGAAAAAGCATTCGCATTTGGAAGTCCGCCCCGAGTAACGTCTTTCACGGTTCATAAAATTGCAAAGATGCTAGGCGCCAAAGGGACCATCAACCTCGGTAATACATAAATATCTTTTTTCTCCATATTCTGGGTCATTGCAATGAACATGAGGAACAAAGTACATCGAGCATGTGCATCGGTGTTTTCCGGCTGATCGTCGACCCGCAGTCCCAACCACGATGATGTTGCGATGTCTTTCACTGCAGTTCTCTAGAAGCACAGTTTTATCTGTCAGAAACTATTCACAAGCAGCCACCACCCTACCTCCTGCTCCAAAATTAACGATTCTTGCAACCCCCGAAGACCATCATGAGGCAAAATTATGGATATCAAAGTTCAAGGCACAGATGATACCAAAGTCGCTGGTCGAGCTGAGTTTCTCCAGGAGTTCCGGGCCAGGAGGCCAGGTGTGTGGGCTTGTCGTCTCGAAAGTCGACTACAAGTTCCTCAATTCAATTGGGCCAGAACGTCAACAAAGTGAACACGAAAGCAACTTTGAAGTGTCCTCTTGACTCACCATGGATCCCCGCCTGGGCCCATACGCACATAAAGGCAAACGTATGGCCCCACACACAATAGCCGCTTGATCCCTAACCATTGCACCCGATAGCCACACTACGTCTCGTCCTCGAAATCAATCCAGATTCAATCCACGGTCTTTCGTTCGCAAACACAGAATGTCGAAGACTGTTTGTCGAGGGTGAGCCTCAGTATTCATTCATGTGACGGCTCAGCAGAGAGTATCAGCTCCACGCCGTCGTCCTCAACGCATCATCGGCCGATATAAAGAATGAACCAAGTGAAGAACAAAAGAAGCGTGTCGAATTTTTGGAGCGTGCTGAGAAGGCTCGTCGTCGTCAAAGTAAATCATATCGTAGTGATGTCAAGAAAAACCGATCAAAAGGAGGGTGGGATTGAAGCTTTGTCTCCTTTGTGACGATTGTGTCTTTCAGATTATCACAGGCCACTAGTCGCGGAAGACGAGACCGCACTTTGTGACGAAGCACAGAATTGGTTTTGCAAAGCCTTGCTTCGCCTGGCTCACTGAACAGCCTGTAACTCTGCGACTGCTATCACGACTTGCAAATGTTATTTTTATTAGAAAACAAGCTGAATTTTCGCCATGAATATCCATCGATATAGCATCCCTCATAGGCCTTCCGCCAAGCATGAGCATTGTCCATTATCAGCTGTTACGATGTTACGATTATGATGACTACCTACCCTGCGCTGAATATCCTTCAGAATAGAAAAGGCACGATCTTCCTGAAAAGGATGCGCCACGCACACGCATGTCTTTCATTGACATTGAAGATCGGGGTATTCGCACTCCCGGTAAGAACACCCGGACCCCAACCAAATATCTCACATCAATCAATTGAAACGCGGAACGGAACGAAAATTGGCGCCAGGGGAAACTGGGGAAAGTACATCCAATCAAATCCACTCGGCATCATAACCCGTTACTCTATAACCGATAGTGTTCCATACATACAGTGGAGCAGGGCATGACATTAAAAATTTGTAAGCTTGGAGGATCCGGCCTGTTGACGGCAATGATAATTGCTCACGAGAGCCGCAGGATAAGAATGGAGGCGTAGTCATCTGAGAATACAGGTCTAGGTGGATTCGAGATGGAGTCTTTAAGAGGATAACGGAACGGTAAGTGTCCGGACGGGTCATACAATGATATTGAACGTGAAAATGATGACCTTTTTGCGGAGCCGAAGGACTACTTCTGTCAAATTTATACAATTCAAAAACAACTTTGGCTGACCGATGCTCGGACTTTGCACAAAAATGGTACTGTGAAGTATGCATTGTGCCGTTGTTGTGATTGGTTTACACAAGAGGTTCATACTATGACGATAGTTCTATTGCTCCTTTGGAATGTGGATAGAACTACACAGTGCTATGAAAGCCATATTTAACCAGTCTGCGGCGCCTCTGTAACCCCACTCGGATGTCCTATATCCCCTCACGTGTATGTTCTATCCGACGTCCCGGAATTTCTATATCAGTTTGTGGCGTAATACATGGAGAATGTTATCCCTCTGATGTGCTCAGCATCTGGTGAAACGGGCGTTCTGTTCAGATGCGTTGTATTTCTTGCTTCGCCCAAACAATTGCCATAACACTATGATTAACGGAACGAAGAGGGGATATATGATGTGGCTCTGTCAGAATTACCATTATCCTCTGACCGAGTTGCCTGAATTGTGACCAGTTATTCAGGAAGCCCGGTCATGTTCAAAGCAAATGTTATCCCACCCTAGACAAATGTACTGGAACGACTAAGTATCTCGGGATGCAGAGGTCGACTTTGTGGACTGTCTGCACTCCTATAGCGATATGTAGTCACTAAGGAAAACAACAAAAAGACAAATCTATGTTTCAAAGCACTGCGTTAGCAGGCATGTATGGATGGCACATATCTTATATCCGGTTGGACCAATGCAATGCAATCCAACTATGAAGATGTTCTTCGGCGGGGTCAGTGATCTTGGCAACACAACAGCAGTTGTAATTTTGAGTAACAAGTGGCTGTATGGTACTGTTCAGAATATTTGGGTTTAGGGGGCCCCTTGACCACAAACCACAACAAGCACCACTAACCCTGGCTGCTGCGACCGCGCCTAACCCGCCGGTTCGCCTTTTCCTCTGACCAGAGAAGCTGCGGACATGCAGAAGTCGGGGCCCCCCCATATATACCTCTCGGCGAGCGAAAGCCCCGGGAGAAGAGCCAGATAGCTGACGACGACCACCGTAAGTCCCCCCCAGGAGGACAGATCCCCCCCCACCTTTTTTTCCATTCAAACTTTCAGGTTCATGACCATATCCAGACATCTCCGGAAAATGGACCCACCACCC
This sequence comes from Termitomyces sp. T32_za158, assembly GCA_018857265.1. Lineage (NCBI taxonomy): Eukaryota > Fungi > Basidiomycota > Agaricomycetes > Agaricales > Lyophyllaceae > Termitomyces > Termitomyces sp. T32_za158. The sequence continues at coordinate 25,425 of JABAJZ010000049.1, read as the reverse complement.
TGAATAGGAGGCGCACATGACCGAAACGTGGCAGCGGCTGAGGCCCGGTCTCCATTCTAAAAAATGAGAAATAATAAAGTAAGGCCCTGCCGGGGTAACTGGGCCCTCACGCCCAGTCTATGCCCCCCCAGACGAGCGCACAGAAACGCCAGCAGACAGCGAGCCCGGAGAAGCAACAAGGTGTCCGGTGCCACGACAAGAAGAGGAGAAACATTAGCATGACCAGGTCAGCCTCAGACATGGATGAATCAGACGAGGACACGTACAGCAGCCCTGCCCCACTGGCCATCCCCCCGCCACCAAGCATGGAGTCCTTGACCATCTCGAACAGTACTCCACACGATACAGACGGAGACTCCACGATGGTGAATAGGACCCCCCCCAGCTCCATCGCTGCAGGCACCCCCCTCCCCCCAGATCCAGAGACCCCGACCCCTGGAGGCAGGCCTGACCCGCCCTGGATCATCAGGCGAACTCTTAGACCACCAGCAGACCCTCCCTTCACGCAACTGAGCGACAGAGCCACGCCCTCTCCAGGCAACCCGAGGCTCCCGAAATCTCTCATAAGGACCCCGATGCCAGTGGGAGGCTTCCCGGCGATCCACTTGTCGACCCCCCCCTGGTTCAACCTCCTCCCCGAGCAGAGGACCATGTTCGACACATACCCCGAGCCCAAACTCTGGATCAGGGAGTGGCAGGCGAGCAACGCTACGGACCAAATGGTGACATGTGACAAACTGAAGGAGCTCCTGCTACGCATGACCAGGGAAAGGGCGAAGCTGTCGACCCCCCAGCAGGAGAAGAAAATCGTCACTAAGAGATGAAACGACCGCCACAAGCCCCCCTTCCACTTCCTGATCTCCAGCATCTCCGAAAGAGCCGGAAATATCCTGGCAGCGCACACCACCATCTCCACACCAGAGGTGTCGGCGTTCATCCTGCCCTACAGCCCGCCTCTGCCCCTGTTCCTCTGTACCCTCGAAGGGTTTACCCTGAGCATTCGAAGCCAAGAGGCAGTACTGGAGGCGGAGGAATGCGCAACCGCGATAGTTCGAAAGACCCTACTCGAAAACGAGGATATCATTGCCCTCCTTAAGAGCAAGCTGATCAATGACACCACATCCCAGTACAATCTGGAACCGGCCACAAACATTATCTCGGCGCTCGAAGTCCTCCTGGTCAAAGGAGAGGACGCGGTGGACCGTGCGGCGCAGAATCGACCAAGAAAACCACTCTGGAACGTCTTCTTCAAAAGGCCCCCCCCCATCACCTGGCCTAACTATTTCGTGCTGCTCCAACACGTCCGAAACATCCGTTTTATAGACATGGACCACGGGAGCGCATCCCCCGTGGAAGAGGAAAACCGTCTGCACTGCTTCAACTGCAAAGGGGCCGACCACAACCCAGCCCAATGCAGTTTCGCCACGCTCGTCGGCTGGCACGGGAACAAGGCCCCGGAGAAGATTGAGGAATCTGCAGAGTTCGCGTCCTCCAACCGCAAGGAAAGATTCCATGCTGGGGGAGGAAACCGAAACGACCGCCGGGCCGAGAACTGGAGGTTCGGAGGACGGGGCCTACCTTACAACCAGAGGCGTGACCGGAGGTAGCCCCCCCTGAAAGTATCCACCTATGTATAACGTAAAGTACACAATATAAGCAGCACTATGAACAACCAAAACACCACAAGCACACCATAAAGTTGTCCCGGCATGGGGAAACAAAGCGTTACGCCCACAAAGTGAAGTGCTAGATAAACCAGTCTGATAGTGGGATGAATTTACTGAGCTCACGAGCGACAGGTAATCCCACTGGGACTCCCTGACCGAGCGAGGAAAACCAGCTCGGACGGCGTCGTATTTACGAGGGTAAGGCCGTGCGGCAACCCCGCTTAAGCTTCTGGGCGTGAGCCCGAGGTAATACCCAACCACCACAATCCTGACATCATAAGAAGAACAAACAACCGACTAGATGAATTAAACGGCTACAGAAACAGACCCTCCTGGGAAGGAGAGAACATGTCTTCAACCATCAGCCATGATCTTGATGACGATCCAGGAGGGAACGGCGATGGGTCACGATCACACGCCTCCACCCCCAGACGTGTCATAAACAACAATGAGGGAGAACACATCATGGGTAACGTTACCCCAAACACCGTAGACAGAAATGACCAGCAAGAGGGCGAGGACACAGCTGACCTGCAGGACCTTGCTGACACGCGGCCAGGCACCCCAACCGAACATGGGACGCAGAGCCTCCCCACACCCCACCCCCCCAGGAGAAAAGGCAAATCAAAGAGAGGCGGAATAACAGTAGCCTCCCTAAACATGAAGGGTGGAGCAACCCTCCACACAAGGCAGAAATGGTACGAAATGAACCAGCTAATGAGGGAGAATAAGATAGACGTGCTGGCTGTGCAGGAAACCCACATGGATGACACCCTGAGAGAAAACCTAAACCTCCTCTTCGAAAGACAAATTATTATCTACTCGAGTATAGATCCTGACCACACCAACGCCAAAGGAGTCGCCTTTATCCTAAATAAGAGGACCATGCGATGGAAGGAGGCGTGCATAAACGAAATAATCCCAGGCCGTGCCCTGGAACTGAGTACCCCATGGCATGACGGGTCAAGCTTCAGATGCATAAACGTCTACGCCCCGAACGAGAGCAAGGAAAACGAAGCCTTCTGGTCAGAGCTACAAGGAATATGGGAAAACGATCGAGACAAGCCCAAACCCCAGGTCCTGTTAGGGGACATGAACCTCGTGGAGGACGCAATAGACAGACTACCAGCACATCGGGACCCCGCACATGCCGCGAGTGCCCTAACTCAAATGAAGATGAGCCTAGATCTAGTTGACGGCTGGAGACGAGAGAACCCAACGAAAGTCGATTTCTCCTTCTACATGACGGGAAGACCGATCCAATCAAGAATCGACCGCATATATATAGAGGAAATGCTGGTTCCCTACTCCTGGAATTGGGAGATCAGGAGAACTGCGATCAACACAGACCACCTTCTAGTGTCTGCGACGATACTAAACCCGTGGCAACCGCAGATGGGGCCCGGGAGGTATGCGATGCCAATAACCCTAACACGAGAGTCGGTACTCCTCACTACCCTAGAAAGACTGGGAATGACACTCCAGTTGAACATGGAAGACAGCCTAACACGGAGAACGGAACTGATGAACCCACAGTCCCTGTATAAAGTGTTCAAGAGAGACCTCATTAAGGAAGTTAGGGCCTTCTCGAAAGCAAGGAAACCAAAAATACTGACGGAACTGGCCGCCCTAAAAAAAGACCAGGAAAGAATACTGAACAACCCCGAAATAGACGAGGAAACCCGGAAGTATGAAACGGCATTCCTGGATGACCGTATCAAAGAGTTAGAGACAATGAGATTCGCCCGGGCTAGAGATACAGTAGCAGCCAGTCACATGCTAAACGGGGAAATACTTACCAAACCTTGGATAACCATGAATAAAGAAGCGGCCCCGAGAGACATCATAGTGGCGTTGAAAGACGGAGAGGGGATGGAGCCAAGACTAGAGCGTGGACCGAGGAAAATGTCTGACCTCGCAAAACGCCACCACGAGAGGCTGCAGGAGAAGGATTCCCCCAGAAACGACCAGGCACACGAAAACCATATCACCGAAACTCTTGCCTGCCTCAAAGCAAAACTAACGCCCGAACAGGCCCAAAAAATGGGACAACCGCTTACAGAGGAAGAAGTAGAGGACGCCCTGAAAGCCCTACCCAATGGAAAAGCTGCTGGCCTAGATGGCATCCCCCAGGAGATGTGGAAAGCACTAAACGAACTCTACATAGAAAGAGAGACTAAAGGAGCCGAAGGCTTCAACGTGATAAAAGTCCTAACGACCGTGTTCAACGACATCCGAGACCACGGTGCAGAGGCAAATAAAGACTTTATGGAGGGCTGGATGTGCCCGATCTACAAAAAAGGGGATAGAACGGACATCGCGAACTACCGCCCGATTACAGTATTAAACACCGACTACAAGACGTATACCAAGGTACTGTCCCAGAGACTGGGAGATGTCGCTCACAGCTTGATCCACCCGAACCAAGCCGGCTTCATGAGGGGAAGAAGAATCGAAGACCAAACAGAACTGGCCAGGTTGGTGGTAGACTGGTGCGAAACCACAGAAACGAATGGCATGATAGTATGCCTAGACCAGGAGAAGGCATATGACAGGATTCTCCACTCCTTCCTATGGAGGTCACTAGAGAAATTCAACTTCCCAAGTGAATTCATAAACACAGTTAGGGCGCTATACAACGGAGCTACTACGAGAGTGATAGTAAACGGAGAACTGAGCCAACCATACATCGTGAGTAGGGGGGTCAGACAGGGGGACCCCCTATCGTGTCTCCTCTTCAACCTAGCTATCGAATCACTAGCCCAATTGCTGAGAGACTCGACATTGGAAGGCTTCAACATAGACCAGTGCACGGAAAGGATTATCGCCACCCTGTTTGCGGATGACACAACGGTGTACCTGAGGGAAAGTGATAGCTTTGAGGCACTGCGAGACACACTGAAAGGCTGGTGCAGAGCATCCGGCGCAAACTTTAACATCCCAAAAACCGTGATAGTACCAGTGGGGGCGAAGGAATACAGAGAGACCCTCATATCTACAAGAAAACCTAACGCAGAACACACACCAATCCCGGAGGACATATGCATAGCCAGGGAAGGAGAGGCAACCAGACTCCTGGGGGCCTTCATTGGAAACGAAATAGATGAGATGAGCGTATGGACGCCGACGGTGGAAGCAGTCGCAAGAGACCTCAAGAGATGGGCAAAGAGCAACCCAACCATAGAAGGGAAGAGGCTCATTGTATTTATGGTTGTTGGGGGGCGCACGCAATATAGAACGAGCGTCCAGGGGATGCCGGCACAGATAGAGGCCGAGCTCTCCAAAATGATAAAGTCTTTTCTCTGGGGAACATCACGCGCTAGCATAGGGGCAGAAACGCTACACCTCCCCCACGAGAGGGGAGGAAAGAAGCTCCTAAACCTAAAGGCACGGAATGAAGCGATAGAAATCATGAAAGTAAAAAGATACTTGAACCTGGGGAGCGACCACCCAGCATGGGCATTTGTAGCGGACGACCTTATTGGAAAGAAGCTAATAAAAAAACAAAGCACTCTAGGCGAAACCACGTATATAAACATCTTCCTGCAATACCTCAAAGTAGATGCAAGGCCGAGGGCTGGAGGGCTACCACCCTCACTCCAACGTATGATACACACGGCGAGGAAATACCACCTAATTTTTGCACCATTGGCCGTCGACATCGCACTAAAGCTTCAAATGCCGATCTGGTTCCACCCAGACCTAGAAGGGCAGAAGCAAATCCGGCTTAGCTCGCCGGCACCGAAGTGCCTGAGGGAAATACATGGCATAAAAACCGTCGGGGAGATGTGGGAACTAGAGAGGAAAACAAACGCAACATTAAACCCCAGACATAAGTCGAGGAGGAACTGTGCATGTAGGGCATGCAAAGACATGAGAAGAGAAGGCTGCGAAAACCCAAATAAATGCGGTGTCTTTGCACGCTCCACCCTGGGGAAACTGAGCCCCAAATGGCACCCAGAAGGCCCAACGAACAATAGGGAAATGACTGAGGAAGAGAAAAATGTAGTAAAAGACTCAGGGGGCGACCTTTTCGACCCGGAGATAGTCATAAAGAATGACCTAACAGATGGTTTCAGGTTCCTAGAAAGAAGAAGGAGCGGAAGAAGAGATGGACAGACCGACTACACAAGGGAACACACGAGAGCTCAGGCACTCACGACGGTATACACAGACGGGTCCTGCTACGAAAATGGCTCCGTAAATGCGAGAGCAGGGGCCGGAATCTGGTTTGGCCACAAAGATGACCGTAATATAGGAATACGACTGCCCGAAAGCCTTCCGCAATCTAACAATGCAGGGGAGGCGGTAGCTATACTCATTGCAAATAGACTAGTGCCAAGAGAGGCATCAATACAAATAAAAAGCGACTCTAAGCTAGTAATCGAGGAAGTAACCAAGAACCTCCGAAAGAATGAAGATAATGGCTGGATTGGCATCGCGAATAAACAGCTCATGAAGACCATCGTAGCAGACCTCAAGGGCAGAAAAGGACTGACCATACTTGAGAAGGTCAAAGGGCACTCAGGAATTGAAGGAAATGAAGCCGCAGATGACCTCGCGGACGCAGGAGCAAGGAAAGATGAAGCGGACGAAATTGACACAGACAGAAAGGAGGAGTACGACCTCCCCGGAGCCAAACTTTCCAAGGCCACACAAGCCCTCGCATACAAGGGGATAATGGAAGGGAAGAAATCGCCACAGAGGAAAGGAGCGGAGATACATCTCGACATGACGAGGTGGGCAGTGTACGAGAGAAATAAAGAAGCACCAACGGACGACCGAATATGGAAATCACTGAGAGACAAGGACATCTCGAGAGAGGCACGAGCCTTCCTGTGGAAAACCATGCACGGCGCATACAAGGTCGGAAAATACTGGGAGCGTATCCCAAATTTTGAGAGAAGGGCATACTGTGCGGAATGCGACAACGCGCAGGAGACGATGGAACACATCCTAACGGAATGTAAAATGACAGGCCAGGAAACCGTATGGAGGATGGTAAACGAGATACATAAGAACAGAATATTTGGGTTTAAATATTATTGTTGTATCAGACGCAATGCATTGGATTTCGATACTGAGTCCATAGACCTGGAAGGATATGATACGAGGGTATGTTTGCAAGTTATAAGAAGTGGACAAGTTCGGAGTAGGCTGTCAAGAAGAACGTTTTAGGAAGGATGGTGATATGAAGTCTACAACTCTGATTTGGTTCTTGTTGGTCAATAACAGCAAACGACCTGTCGCAGGGCAGATTGTGAACTGGATGATGAAAAAATTATCCTCGTTTTCTCCACGTTCCCATATTTTTACAGTTTTAAAAGTTTCTTGATCCCCTTTCCCGTGGATTGGCGCCAGAAAAAGGATCACGGAGGCTCTGTCATCGCCCAAAGTCAATAATGTCACGTGTGTATCACTGAAACGAATGGTCTCTTTATCTTCCAGGTTCGTGTAGTCGGGGCGTCGAATTGAGCCTGTGAGAAATTGACTCGTATCAAGTATGCCGTCAGGAGAACGGTCGAATGTGGCGGGGATAGTAAAAAAATCAAAAAACATCACGTCATTCGGCTCGAACTCGCTCACGAAACCAAGGAAGATGCCGTCGTCAAGATCTCGTCCTGAAGACCAGGCCTTTGGTGGGATGTAAAAATCCATGTAGCGGCGATCAGGGGGATGCTCGAATATCTTCAATGGAGTATTGTGGATATTCACAGCGGCGTTCAGAGTGTTGTCGATGCATGAAGAGAGAGGTGGGATTTCGAACAGCGAGAATGTATAGTTGTCGATGAGGAGGAGGTGCATGTTGAGAAGGTGTATCTAGGTATGATGATGTGTCAAGGGACGTCTTCACAACAGCATAAGCTTGGCTATTGACGTACTTCGGGGTCAGGCATATCATGCTCCCATGTAGCGCTTGCATTGGTTTCGTAGTTCCAGACGGTGACACGGTGAGGATTTTGGACGTGTAAAGCAACAAGTTTACCAGCGAATACCGGTTCTGGCAAAGGAAAAATAAAAGCCAAACATTCCGAAAAAGTGACGCTTGCGGCACAATTAAACGTTGGACTTGGGGAGTCTGGGTAGATGGTATAAATTGCCATTGTTACTCTACAGTGACACATGGTTCAGACCACGACTCTTTTATGAAGTTGAACTATACCTTTCATCGTTGCCAGCGCCTAGAGCATAGTAAACCAAGACAGCGATACCTTGGCCATCTGAAGTAGGCGATGTATCTCTGGCAATAGCTCTTGCGGCTATCTCAGTTGGCAGGGTTGCAAGAGGACCCAACGAGATATTTCCGGAGCTATCTGGTCTTAAATCCCAAAGGCTGAGGAATAGTTTATCTTCGAGATAACTAGTCGTGATCAGATAACGCCCGCCCGGAATAGGACAGAAGCTGTCAAAATACGGGCTTTTTGGCCCAATAGTCGGCGGTTTCAATACCTGAACAAGCGTTGAAGTGATAGGATGGGACCTGGCTATATTTGATTGCGAAAAAATTGAGATAAAACGCTCCGGCGATAGTGCAGTATGTTCAAGCATTTCCAGTGACATATGTTGAAGTGGAAATGATAAGCTGAATATGTCATAGCTTGCACATATGTTACGAACGGCCATGACCCAGATAGATCGCTGACGGGTTGCGTTCGCCAATGTTTTGCTTGTCTGTGGATTGTATGAGTATGAAATCCGGGTCAAGCAATCTACAACGGACCTTTCTGAGGGAAATGATATCTCTGAGTGAGATGGAGTTCTGAATGCATGCCATGAGTTCGAGGGGCAAAAGCTCAAGGGGAGATCGAGACATAGTAATTGAGGACCTCTGTAAGGGCGAGTTGGACTGGAGTTTCATGATGGCATTGCCAAAAATTGACGAGAGATTTAAATATGAAAGCTGGCTAAAGACTGGAGTCGGAAATCCAAGACAAAGGCAATAAAGAAATTCCTCGTTAGGTTAGAAAATCGCCCAGGGTTGTATGACCTGGGACCTTGAGATCAGTGCTTTGTTCTTTCTCATTCTCCTATCTTCATGAAAATCCGGATTTTAACGTCGCTATTGTTGTGCGAATTCCGCTGTTCCAATCGAGAGGATGAGAGACGCAGGCGTCCAACATGTAAAAGTTAATCGTTGGATGACAATGATCCCAACAAATTCTGGAATATTGATTTGTTGTTGAGCTTTCTTTCATTCAAGGCGGCACCGCCACCGCCATACTCTTCCACTGACCACCACCATGGCGAAATGCTAAAGCTTTCAGCAACTATGAAGCCTATGGAGCCTCCTCAAGTCCTCTGTGAAACCTCGCGTTCATATTCGCTTATCGTTGTATTATCTCGACTGGCTCGCTTTTTCTATCTGTATCCATAGTTCAGACTCTTGTAGCGCTATACCCTTATTCGCCAAAAACCAGTACTCGGTATAACGGTTTCAAAGAAGCTATGATCCCTTCGGCGCAGACTCGGCCAGAGCCGATGAACTCTTCGCCTCTTCACCCAAAGGTCAAGGTCTCATTGACACTTGGTCACCCGGCCTATGTCGCAGGTAAATTTGTCGCAGGGAAAATGGAGGTGGAATGTCGAGCCGATAGGGGCCTTGGTGTCAGTACAATCATGGTGGAGCTTTTTGCCGTGCAGGGTGAGTTTATTTGTTCAAACGTCGATTTTCTCTTAGCCGAACGACACAGAGTTGACGTCTCGAGATCATTCTGCCACATCGACATTCTTGCATAGTCGACGGCTGTTTCAGGGACCGGATTTACCACCTTCGAATGCAGTACAGGCTCATCCATTGCCCGGAGACCCACCCTATCCTCCAGACTATCACCAAGCTCTTCGCGGGATCTCGACGTTTCTCTTTCGCATTCCGCTGCCTTCCTCTTGCCCGTCATCTATCAACTTTGGATCTGACCTCGCAAGAGTCCGATATGAGCTCTGCGCGACTGTCGGGGTGATATGGAAGGGCGAAAAGACTCTTGTAGTTTGTAAACGAGAGATCGATGTTGTCGAGGGTGTTGAGGATGATATTACTCGGACGATTCCTGAGGGAATCGTGGTCGGCGAGTTTGGAAAGATTTGGGTCCAGGGCAGCGTCGTGGGTGGCATGATAATAGCCGGTGAAAGTGCATGCTTGGAGCTTCAAGTGAAGAACCACTCCGACAAGAGGGTATATGAATTTATGATTAATTGGCACCATTTATTGACCTGGGGATTCACAGAATACTGGACTGACGTTGTCATTGACCCGTTCGCTTGTACTGCCGGGGTCAACTTCCGGCGAAACCTCGCTTCTCGAGATATCTGATAACCTTACCACTGTGTCATTCCGTGGGCCCGATTATAATATAACACCTGGTGCTGAAGGAGTCGCAAGCCTTATTTTCGATGTGCCCGATCATGCAAGAGGAGTCCGGGCTGGTCCTTATGAAGGGGGTGACTTGGATTACCGCTCGTGCGAGTCGATATTTGAAGTGCGGTGCATCCTTGGTATCACCATCAATATGGAACTTGGAACGTAAGTCGTTGGTACCCTTGAGTGATTTTTGCACAATCTAAATGGGCATGTAGCAAGGACATTCATCTCGATATCCCCATAACAATCGCTCATCCGGATGCACTTCCGGAGCCTGAGGAATTCACCGGATACCCTCCTCCAGATCTTGTACCGTTACCTCAACATTTGCAAAGTCCGTACGCACTTTCTGAACTTTCGATTATACCTCCAGCATATATCAACCCGGTGCAGGACCAAGTTCAAGTATGGCTCCCTCCTTCTGAATCTCACACACCTCACATTGATGATATTTATCATCTCTCTCCTCCAATCGATGGTGTGGAACCACGGTATTACTTCCTTCCGTCCCCACATGTCGATATACCCTACGTTATGACTACTCAGCCAACAGACCAGTTCCTTGCGTCTTATGAACCTGGATATGCAAAATTTTCACCTCCTATGACCTTCCAGCCTCTGCCTAACCCTTTCGACGATATTGAACCCGAAGAAGGCAAAGGCGAACGAGCAACGAGGGTCACACAACACCTCCGAATGTCCTCACGTCATCGTTCTGTTTCACCTCAGTCACATAGATTTCCGCTCCCCATTCCTCCTACTGGAGTGAAGCAGATCTCTCCGTCGTGGGCAGAGCAGTTGAAGTTTGATGACTTTCAAAGTCCACTTCATGCACCCCTGTTACTTCCATCTGTCTCCTCTTCTCTAGAGCCGTTCGTCCATGCTACTTTCCCGTTCCATTCTCCCAAACGGTCCAATAATTCCTCATCCACAAGCGACTATGTTGAAGAGCCTGAATGCATGACTGAGGAGGCGAGGAAACCCATAGTCCATCTTGCTTCCGATTCTCCAAAGACTACATCTGAAGCCTATGATAGTGAAGCAGTCCCCGCCCTTTCCCCTGTTGGCCCCGCTGAAGCGCAAGGAAGTCAAGCAACAGAATTAGCTATCAACCAGACGCTTTCGGTTCCCCCACCAGTCACCAAGAAAGCGAAAGCAAAGAAAGCAAAAGACAAGGCTGTCACTCCGTCGGGCGGTCGGACTCGGATCGATGAGTTCTTTGCTAACGCGTCCCCTATACTGACTGAGCTCAAGGCGCCTAAGACCCCCATGGCAGCAGTGACACCCGTCAAGCTCCCTTCTAAACCCAAATCTACTGAATTTAGGATGCAACTGGATTCAAGTGGGCGGGAAGAAAGTGGTCTTGATGCTCTGGAGAAGAGGCTCCTTGCGGAGGTAGGGACGCGGAAGATGGAATTAGCCAGTGAACGGCGGCCTGCGTGGAGCGGCGTTGGTGCAAAGCCGATTGATATTCCAAGCAAGGATTCTGTCCCTGATGACCCGATGAACGATTCTGCTATATCGAGTTTGACACTTGCTGGGGAAAGGATGGGATTTGATCGTGAGGAGGTGGAATTGAATGGGGTTTCGGATGATGCAGAACATGACTCGGACGAGAAGACGCATAGGGCAGGGAAGTCAACTGCTTCAGCGGGTTCGAGGAAAGGTTCAAAGGATAAGGGGGAGAAAGTGAAGAAAAAGGGGAAGAGTAAGGATAGGACGCAGGATCGAGGTCAAGATGGGGAAAGTTATCCTGGGAGAAAGAAGAAGACGGCTGCTGCAAAGGGGAGGGTGGCGGCATGGTTAGGGGCTATCGATCCGGACGTTCCCCCCGTGGAAGACGTACTCCCGCCCAGTCCAGCTGTCTCAAGAAACTTAACCTCATTTGTGGAGAGTAAAGAGGTTACGTTTCCTGTTGTTGGCAGTGACGTTCCTTCTCTGGCGAGCAAATCACTCAATGATGTTGAACCGACGGATATCCCAAACGATAATGCCTCAGCTCCCAATCCTCGTTCGTCTGGGTTTGTGCCTATTGGGACGTTCAAATCAGGCATACACGCACCCTTAAACCCTCCTTCAAGTGATGCGACCGTAGTACGAGAGGCTCAACGTGTTAGCGATATCTGGTCATCGTCAACTTCGACGTCTAATGTCGTAGCACCTCTCATGGTTACTCCGCCGGATAACCAACAGTATCGATTGCCCCTGTTCAAGGATGCTCCGCCTGCCGTTTCGTCATTGGTTCCTATTCCACAAGGAGCACCCCATGCAACAGCCGGGACTATTGACATACTTGAAGCTAATCATTACAACATCGACGCTGGTAAAGCACCGAATGTGAAATTCGAATCGCCGAATTCGAGCAAAACCATGCAAACATCACATTTAGCAGCCCTTCCCACCCCTCAATGCAATCAAGAGGCTAAGTATAATCTACAGTCTGCGCGCGGAGGACGCGGGGGCAGAGTAACAGCCATCAGTTCTTTGTGGGCGACTGGAGGCGTTGGTTGTAGTATTGAACCAACCACCAACCTAGCCCCATTCAAGCCTTTGCGGAATTGCGCTCCCGATCCTGCAGTTAAATGCATACCGGCAAAGGCCACTACCCCGAGGCTGCCGGAACAATCTTCTGTCAAGTCCCTCCTGACCGCCAGCGCACCAACCATTCCTCCGCAGAACCTGGAACATAACTCGGTGGAATCTGTAAGCAAGGGCCCGCGGTCTATCGTCAAGTCGACCTCTGTGCCTGCCATTATTTCATCATCACATGCAACGCCTACGCTTTCATCCACAGCATCCCTCGCACGGCCGACATCTGCTAAGCCTCATGCCGCACCAAAGCTGCCTCCCGTTTTAAGTGAACCGCGGCCAGACTCGGGTAGACAGACTCTTGGGCAGACTTCCCCAAAGTTTGCTTTGTCATCTTCTGTACATGGAACTACAGGAGGTGATATGGCGTTTGGACAGGCTAGACTTCGCGATCTGATCAAGAAGTACCAGGGACATGCTCTCTGACATTGCATCTCACGCTGCATCATGATCTAGGATCCCTTACATTCCTCTTTTTCTCGACACTCACCCAATTCTCGTACGTTTTCTGCATATCTCTATCGTCATTGTCTTCATCATGAACTTACGACTTATCATTATTTCTTCGTCTTTGGACTTCGTCTCGACGTGAGCCCGGAATACATGTATCTGGCTCTGTATAACACGAATACTCCATCTTATCACGAGTTAATCTCATGACTAGTACTTCCCTTGAATTCGAACTCGCTATCCATGAGAAAGTCGGCTCCGCAGCCATGCTACATACATGACGGCAAGTCAGCTGAGACAACCGTCACGCGGTCCCCGAGGTCCTGTCCAGATATCCATCAGTATATCAGGGCTAGCGGTCGACGGGTGCTTGTGAGGTCCGAAGAAGAAAAGAAGGAATGGAAACATTTGCAAAAGACCGTGAAATTCTCCATCTCACGGTATCAAATTTCGGTATCTTACCCTTTCCAGGCTTGACATCGAGGCAGTGTGAGAGAGCTCCAAGCACAAGCACTTGCGCCTCGTTCTACGAGTTTTGAACCTGCCAAGTGAGAATGAATATATGGGAAGTTGAAATCAGTCAGTAATGGAATGCTGGCTGGAAGAGTCTCTATTAAAGCTTGATTCTTTCAACGAGGTGTCGGGGTGGCCACAGGGGTATTACCCTGGTTGTGTATTTGGTCCTGTTGGCCTGAAGCGTTAAGCAATGATTAATGACCAGCTCAGCTGCCTTTCTGCACAGGAGCATGTATCAAGCTGTAATTCGCATTTACCCGCAAAGCCCTGAAGTCTCCAAATCTTGTTTGTGAGTTATCTATTGGAGACGGGTATGGCTTCTTGATTCAGCCTGTCTTGACCGGCAGCACTTTTAGGAAAGGTGTCTGTGAACGTACAGGGAGGTTTCCAGAAGTTTACGGCCTTGTGCACTACGGCTGCTGTGAACTCAACGTGCTTCAACGCTAGTATTTGGCAGCTGAAACACTGAGATAGTACGTCACCTGTAGTACTTATAGTGATATGCTTCAAGCTGAATTGCCTCGCTATGAGACGAAAAAGGTCACAAAAACTGATGTTTCGAAGCTTAAGGTGACAAAAAATTTCCCATTCCATCTTCATTTTGACTTTGCCTCATAAGTCCGATCTTCCTCCAAACGAGCACATCATAATCATATCGTACAGTATGCATTACAGCCGTTTTCGTCACGACAGGCCCTTTCAATCGCCTCTGTTTAGTTGTTTGCTTTGATCCCTATGTCAAGGTGAATATTGAATATGGATGTAATTCTATTTGTGAACCCGAAATTTATGAATCTTTCTTCGATGCGAAGTCGCGCCATGGTTGCTAAAGAAATTTCCCTCTCACAATATACTGACTTGCCTAAATGAGTCCGTCGAGATGGAAGTTCCCTAATCATCCGGATTCCAACCGCGACCATTTCGCGTGAGGATAAGTACTCAATAAGTTCCTAACACGTACTCAATAAGTTCTTAACACAAAGAATAACGTTGGTTTGTCACAAACGAGGCTGAGGCTGAGGTTGATCTGAGGGAATTTGAGTTGCAATTCGGCAGCGTCGCGTCAATGAAGCATAGTCTAGATCTATCTCCTCTTTGAGTAGATGTGGTCGGTTCGTCTATAAAACCACTAGCCACTAGTTCATTAACTTCAAATTTCTTGAAAGGAGTTGGCAACCAACTTCGGTCCCAGAGCTCGAGGCCATTTTGTTCTTCACATACATCAAGTCAGTGGCATAATCTTTGTTTTATGTCACACTGACCAATTATGACTGGGAAACGTTGGAGTTCATAACTTTTCAGGGGTTCAGAGGTAGAATTATCCATTAATACGGCACCTCACGACATGCCAAGATAGATCCTTTGCCTCCTGAGTTACTATATTTTCCAGAATTGATACAAGCTTTGAGGGACTCTATGGTCCGTGCATCTCGAAGGTCCGAAGAACTTGAGCATATCAGGTTGTCTCTCTGCAGTTAGCGCGGCGCTTGAAGGACTCTCAAATCCACATAGGGACTTCAAAGTCTTGAGTGTACGAGTTGGTCCCTCGACTTCCTCTCCATTCCTACATCACTAGTCCGACAATATGTCTGTCCAAATGCGATTTTAATGACTCGAATTGAACCGGCAAGCCCGGCATCGCGGCTAAACAGAGAACTGAAAGGAGCGTGTCCTCTTTGGGGCACTGTTTGCGGGGTCCTAAAAGTCTGCTGGTCACAGGCCTGGTCACGTTTCATTCCAAAAATGACCCCCCTTGCCCATAGCACCCCTTCTGAAGTTGACAAAACTGGAAAAAGGAAACATATAGATTCGGTACATAAAATCTCGAATTCGAATCTGTACAGAATTGGTCAAAAGCTCTCTCGCCGTGGGTCACGACTGACCGGTGACCGGCTGGACTTATAATTCTTACCTTCCTCATTGACAATCAGCAATATAATTAACCGTAATTTACTAATTGGTTTATTACCAAATGAGAGAGGTGTTTAAAAATAGAATTATATAACTCTGCTGACTGGAGATATCAATGTTTGTTCGTGAACGCTATGACTTCCAATGACAGAGTCTATTGAAAGTGTGTACGGAATCTGCTGTTGACCTTCCAAAACTAATCTGGCCCTGGAGGGCGATCGTAACGTGTCGGGATGCAATTATGCAGTGACTTTTTTGGCTGCTTTCGGCATGTTCAACATATTCAGCTATGTTGGAACAGGGTACCTGGATCCAGCTTGGTCGATCGATCAATTCATTCTCAGTTAGAAACTTTCTTATAACAGCGTAGATAGGGGGCCTGAGGAACTGCGTATGACTTTTTCTGCTGATAGTCATTCCTCTGGACCGAGGGACTTGACTGCTCTTCCTGAATATAAGGCATACAGTGCTGTGCAGCGGTCGCTCGCCACCTTATGTTCAAATGCGGCTATTATTACAAGCCGACGGAACTCATCATCGATCAAACACTTCAAAGCCCTTGAGAATTACAGTCCATCAATTCTGCTAATTCAATTGCCCGTATAAGCAGCATAATCTGTTTGCTATAAATTCCCCTGATCCTGCTCGCTTCCTTCTCCCAGCCTGCGCACACATGGCGAACTCTGTCCTCTCCTTCTCACACCTATGTTATGAGGTCACCGTCAAGGGTGGCGTATCGAGAAAACTACTCGACGATGTTTCCGTTGACATCAAGGCAGGAGAGCTCCTAGCAATCATGGTGAATACCCTAGAACAGAAGTTTTACCATAGATACTACTACTTTTCTAGGGCCCGTCCGGCGCAGGCAAGTTTTCGCCTCCGTAGGCTTAAGCAAGACGTGAAGGCTGATGGATAATACTCTTCAAGGGAAGAGTACGCTCCTCGATGTGATGGCATTCCGGAAGCATGCTACTGGAGAATCCATTGTGAGTCCAGCGCCATTAGAATCCAGCATGATCTACTGATTTTCCTCATAACTTTTAACGGATAGGTGCGACTGAATAATCGTGTGATTGACGCTCGTAGTATGCACCATATATCGAACTTTGTCGAGCAAGAAGACGCACTACTTGGTGTCTTGACTGTCCGGGAATCCATAACCTACGCGCTCCGGTTACAGTAAGCCAATCGACCTTGGTGAAACTTGAATTTTGTGTCTATCCAACGTTCAATCTAGTCTTCCGTTACTAAATCGTAAAGAAGTATCAGAGAGAGTCAACCGTGTCATTGCCGCCCTCGGCCTTCAATCCTGTGCCGAACAACAAATCGGAACACCAATCTCAAGAGGAATTTCCGGCGGTACGGTCTCTTCTCATCTACATCTTCTCGGCTCTGCTCAACGTCACTTTGTAAACTAGGGCAGAAACGTCGTGTCACAGCTGCTTGCGCCATGGTGACATATCCGTAAGCTTCGATCACTGTTTCAATAGTGTCAAACGTGAATTTTCTTTTCTTTATACGTTTGGATTAGGCGCATTCTATTCCTCGATGAAGTTACGTCTGGGGTGAGTTCTTTGCTTTTCGCTGTAGTACACGAACTGATAGGTATCAAAGCTTGATAGTACTTCGGCAAGAGAGGTTATGTCTGCCATCAGAACATTAGCTATCGCGGAGGGTATAATCGTTGTTGCAACCATACATCAACCATCACTCGAAACTCTCACCCAGTTCACTAACCTTTTGTTGCTTGCCGGGGGGAAAACGTGCTACTCAGGCCCTGTTGAGGATCTTGAAAGATTCTTTGAGCGCTGGGGTCGACCAGTTGGAAGATTTGTACGTTATGCGTTCCATCTCCTCTTATGATAATTAAATTATCTCAGCATGCTCCGGTTGAGCACGCCATGAACTTTCTGAACAACGATTTCATAACAACAGAGTCAAAAGTCGCTGGCGCAGATGACCTTCGCGGATATTATCTTTCTACTGTTATATCTGTAACCCAGTCTGTCCGCTCGGGAGAGGAATATGTTAGAAGCCAGGAACCCGTTTCTGCGAAGGAGCATGGCAAAGCTGGAGTCTTTGGAACGCTTTTTTGGAATACTGTTGTTCTGGCAGAAAGGTCGGCGAAGAATTACTCCAGAAACCTTCTAGCCTACGGTGTTCGGGCTGCTATGTACGGAGGTGTGTTAAAACGAACTTCTACCTTTCCAATGCTGACTGCTGAGCAGGCATGGGCCTAATGCTTGCGTAAGTGACCTCTAGTGGTTTTCTGGAATTTCTATGGACTTCGTCATAGGACAATTTGGATCCGCCTTGGTCACAAGGACTCTACTATCAACGATAGGTTATCTGTACACTTCTACAGTGTAGCCTTTTTGGCATTTGTGAGTCAAAGATACTCTTTTGATATTGTTTCCTATTATAATGTGCCTTTAGATGTCCGTTGCTGGGATCCCGAGCTGTAGGCCCATGATTCTCTTACCTCAATGGCTCAGCTAATTGAAGTAGTTCTCGAAGAAAGATCAGTATATTATAGGGAAAGCAAGAATGGATTATACGGCGCACTTCCTTTCGTAATCGCGAATACGTTGGTTAACATCCCTTTTCTTTTCGGCTGTACTGTGCTTTTCACCCTCATCTGCTACTGGGCAATCGTACGTGTTGTTCAGTGTTTTTTGGAATCATCTCACAGGGCTCCATTTCCATATTCCCTTCAGGGTCTACATTCTGGAGGTGTAGCTTTCTTCCGCTTCCTGGCTTTCCTCTTCCTGGCAATCCTCGTTGCTGAAAGCCAAGTCCTTGTGGTCGCCTCAATCCTTCCTGTCTTCGTGGCCGCTTTGGCAATCTCTGCTTTGTAAGGCTTTCTATTCTCTGCTGCTGCATATTCATTCATGTTCATTAGCATAAATGGATTCTGGATGAGTGTTGGGGGTTACTTGTTCGTATTTCTTTTGCAACGGCCTTGTCTCGCTCTGTATGACTTTTTCATAGTATCAAAGCCCGATCGCTTCCCAGGTTCTGGTATTTTTCGTTCCATTTCATGGACTATCAGAAATACGCATTCGAACTCATTACGAATGTGGGTCGGAGGACGATACAGAAAAGCTTTAAACTAACTTCATTGTCTTTCAGTCCGACCTTCGTGGACTAGTCTTCCAGTGTCAAACGCAGCCAAACGGCTCCTGTACATGTGCTTATCCTTCTTCGACGCCTGCATCCTGCACGGTGTCTGGAGAAGACGTTTTATCATATCTTGAGATTGGAACGGTTTCATACGGAAAATGGGCGGCAATCCTTGTATCGATATTCCTCATCTTCCGCATCTCGTAGGTGGCTCACATTTCAGTCATGATAAATTGCTGATTATTCGGATACTTAGTCTTTATCTAGCGCTCAAACTCCGTTCACAATGATCTGCTGATCTATGTCTATGGTGCATCTTGTTACTATGTTATTATATTGATATCTACCTATGCTATTTTCAGATATAACTATTCTGTATACTAGTGTCTGTTGTACAATATCATCCATGAATTAAATCTTTTTGATTACCCAGTCTACACAATAGAGCAAGCTAAAAGATCGAAATGTTAGGTTGATTTGTACCAGCAAGCCAGAAGTAACTTGAGACTGTATATATGCACTGTGCGTATATAATTTCGCGTTCCACAAGTATTACGAGTACAGCAAATGGTTACAATTACAAGGATCTCTGTAGTCTATACCACACGAGAGTCAAATAATACTGATAAGGTTTCTGAAGTCAATAGGAAACATACATCTATTTAAGCCTCATGCGGCAGTACGTCCAAATGGAACTGACGCCAGTCGATATTCTGGGCAGGATCCAACCCTGGCTGTTCCTCAATGATGTCCTCAACGATGTGTCCAGGACCTTGCCAAAAGAAAGACATGTCCCCTTCTTCCGTCACTTCCTCCCCTTGTACCCATGAATCTCGTCTGGAAGGGAAAGCGATATAAGATGAGCGGCGGGACGTAGCTGGAAGGGGCATCGTCTGCACGGAGGTAGGACGTTCACGACGGCGTATTTTTGGGAGGTGCAAGAAGGATCGTTCAGAGGACGATCCCCCCGAGAACGAAAGGAAGGATTCACGTTTCCCCTTTGAGGACCGCTTTGAGGATGGAGGGTTCTCAGTCCAATCAGAGAAAAAAGACTTCGAATCAGGAGATGAGGCGAAAGGATCGATTGATCGAGACATTATTGAATCTTCATAACTAAGGTAATCGATCAGCGAGTGCTTCATGAAAGATTTTACATGATCTATCTACCTCTTTAGCGTATATGGGCCACCGTCTGTGATCCAAACCAGGGAATCGAGCAGCTCACATGTATTTTTGCATGGAGAGCTGCTGAAGGACAGAGAATTATCTAGGATCGCAGGATCCTTGCGATCGAAAAGCCGAGTTGAAAAACTTATTATCGACGAACGTCTCTTGTGACGTTCGCGGGACGAGGTAGACAATGACGAGGAAGTAGTTTGCATTTGAGAAGACGTCGAGCGCGAAAGGATCATGGAAGTTGGGCGTGAATGTCGTTTTGCAAAGTCAATAATTTTGCTGTGGCGGCGTGATGATTTGGGAGGAGACGTAGGGTGAAAAGACAGGTCATGCTCGTTAGGAGATGGAGGCATGGTAAATCGACGAGATGAAGATTGATTCATCATAGCACGAAAACCTGAGGTGAAGAAATCAGAATACGACCTGCCGCTCTTCGTAGGTAACATCTGAGGAGTGTCAGGGAGCTAAGCTGAGGATCTCTCATGTTTGAGGTGTAAGCTTATAAGTGACACATTCCGGGCCAGAACCCGGTTACCCGGTTACAATAATCAATCCGTGGCAAGAAGATGATCACAAGTGGATTTTCATAACACTGCAAGGGAGGACAGTAATGGCTAACTCTCAGGGGTAAGAAATAACAGAAGCCGATATAGGACTGTGTGAGAAGAAGCTACGGAAAGCGGCTGGAATTCCGAAACATGAAATCCCATGGGATCAACTGATAACGGATAATCGCACATTACGAACAGCCTTGGATGGGAGAAACGTGAAGGAGACGGGGCATCAATCAGAGAAGCGCCTAGCACGCACCTCAGAGTAATCAGTTTCCCGTCATAGCCGTGATCATTCCTGAAACAGAGGAGGTTTTAGCTGATTGTTTTCGGCAGCTTCAAAATACCGACGTGAATCCCGAGGCAAAAATCACATTGATGGAGAACATCAAGTGACAAGTTCATACATTCCAGCAAGTACTTTTCAGCGACTCACTTTCCTTAAATTTTCGCTCCAGGTGCTGTTTTCAGGATCCCGATGTTATGGTTGGACGAGAGATGCATTGTTGGTAAAAAATCAGACCAACTGTCAGTTGACGGGTCATCATCGAGCTTCTCCTGCTCCACCGGGCAGATGAACTGTTTGAAAGAAACAGCCTTTGACGTGTTTACATGTTCGCAGGTGCTGTGTATTCCATATATACTGATGCGAGGTTGCCAAAAATGATGGACATAAGAGGCAGCCTGAAACATCTATCACCCCTGAGTGGCGGCGAGGTAGAAGACGACTCGCAAAGACTCAGAAGTACTAGTTGAGGTCGCGAGTAGGTGCGTGTCATGTATACATGTTCATAAAAAGATACTGGAACCTAGGAGACGAGATCACGAGTCAGTACCTCAATCAACTTGGATGAAACGTACTTATTTATAGTTCTATCGCTTAGCACTCTGAGCCTGTGTGTTAGCCTGTGCGAGTCTGTCCTTCTGCGCCTCTGCTATCACTCTTCGTTGATTAAAGTACTCAATCTATCTAAAGTTATGTAAAACATCAAACGTTGGAAAACCGAACATACCCAGCTCTTTGCACAGTTTTCTTGGTATTTCTGGCTCTCTGAGTAGCATGCTTTACCTTCTTCACCCGCTTTGACAACACCTTCACGATCTAAGCAAGCAAAGTACCCGTCTCTGGCCTCCCAGCAATGCTGTCGGTCTTGGCGCGAAGTTGCGTCGGGTTCCTTCTGACTTGAACTCCAACCAAACCATACCATGGTGTAAATTGCTGACGCCGTCAAGCTAGAGATTACTCCAGATTGGTTGAAGACGATACTGGGGCGATGCAAAGAGTGACTGTTGTGACGTAGCCCTGTGACAGCGAGGTTATATTCAATAGCCCGTGACTTGCTACACGATCATTTATTGTGAAACAGTGCAAGGCGCAACTTCTATCATCAACATGATAGTTGCTAAGCATGGGTAAGCTTCAAAGATGAGCAGGGATGGCGAGTGGATGCATCAGTATATAACTCTTTCTTTTTTGACGGACCCACTGGTGATGTCGGTTGCCGGGTCCGCTGTTCATCTTCTCTGCGTAGGGAAGGAGGAACTTTGATCTATCTTATGCTTTTGTATGTATGTATGAATGCTGCTCTTCTAATCCGCTATTGACGTTGAAATTTCATGGCATTTCACTTCCAATGCTTCCTCGTCTGTTGCATACAGTCAAGGTCTGTGAGCTCGTTCACTTTTCGGAGGGAACGCTAATTCGGTATGTGCCAAAGTTATCAGAATTCGTTTTGCCCTTGTAGTCACCAATACAAGGCTTCTTTTCTCTCTCTTTCGCGGAACGTTCGAACGCAGCCTAATTTTTGACGACTTCGATGGCGATGAGCCACGATCATAAGTTACAGAATCCTTGAAACCACAAATTGATGTCATCGTCATCAGAGAGCAGTGGCTTTGTACTCTGGGAAGAGATAAGACTTTTGTTTCCGCCCTTCGTCGTGTCAAGGCCCAACCTGTTTACTAGCACACTGACCGTTTTTCATAGGATTTTCAATATATAGCCTGTATAAGGGATATGGACTCAAGTAATTGCCTTGAGTCGATAAGTAATCTAGATCATCTAGGCTTCTGGGTATGACTAATATGGCTATTACGTGTAACACGGTAAAACTCAGCTATAGTGAATTTTTTGATTTGGACGATCTGTTCGACCCATAGCTGTGACCACGAATAGATAAGAAGGTAAAACTTCCTTGCGAAAAAAAAACAATCACCAATGGATGAGGTTCTCTATGACCGAGTGTTTCCTGCAATTCAGGCGGTATTTCGATGTCTTCTATTGCAACATCATCATCTCCATTGATCACAGTCATATATTTTGTAGATTATCTTATCGTTCAATTTTTATTCTCTGACGCCGCCTTTGTGGTGAGTTGTGGGACGCCTTCTCCAGAACCGAAGTGACATAGGGTATGTACCTGACAAAATGGTAATGTTTGTCAATGAAATTCATTCTTTGATAAAGTCACCCTTTGTAATTCAGAAACCAGCAGGGCCTGTATTCTCGCCACGATGAAAGACGTACGGCAGCCTTCGGTCACTCTTATTCTTTTGTGTCTTTTCCATAGGTATTGAATCAGCTCAACATATCAGCATCTAGCGGTGTTTTTTTCCTCCAACAACTTCACCTACATGCAGCGTCATTGACATATGGAGGTTCCAAGATCTCGTTTCCTGTCCGCACTTGATTCGAGCGCATATCAGAAAGAATACCCTGTCAGATTAGAGATGCCTCTCTCCTTGTCGCAGTGGAGTACTGATTTATTCAAGGTTCGTCACTTTGTCTATGTATGACTAAAATTGCGCGGTCATCTGACGATGGAGAAGATGATAATACTTGTTATGGGCTGAACATCCACTGCGGCAGTGCATTGTAGTGCAACCTGATGCAACCGTGACGTGAAAGCTATCATCGATCTTGGGCTTGTTTCTTTCCTGGTTAACTCACTAGATTAAAATCTTCTGTTGCTTGATGTCATGATGTGTGCTGGAATAAGGATAAGGGTCTTTCTGGCTGATAACGAGTAAGTTGCCTATAAATGGGACTTGGAACAGGAACTACCACCAAGCCTCGAGTTCTCCTGCCACAATCACCTGCATCGTATGACTTCCACATTGCTCGCAGTCCATGAGATTAAAATCAGTGCTGTAAAACTGACAATATTGTCCCTCTTAAGTGGTTTGGACATGTTCCATTTTCATATTCCAGTATGATGATACTTCTTTTTCCAGGGATTTCGCTGCCATTTTTCTTTCGTGCAATGGCGATACTGAAGTATGATAAGTTGATCGACGTGATTTACGTGATTCATTCATCATTTTACAGGCGACGTGGACTCAATTTGCGCTCGAGCCTGATAGTGTCATGTGTTTGTGCCACAAATATGTTCTTGCTATTTCTTACTTCTGGGATCACCTTCGCAATATTTTTATTCACATTGGGCCATGCAACATCCACGCATTCAAAACATCAATCAATCTTAGCTGTGGTGATACTTCAGGAAATATCGATGCAGCTAGTGGTAACTATGCTTCTCCTTCTAGCAAATACACGATTTCGTAACCATGTCTTCAGCCTTTGATAAGCGATGCAATTGTCGTTTGGAGAGCCCTTGCTTTGTGCTCCGAGAACAGATGGTGTAGCATAGTCCTTCGTGGTATCTTTTTTGGAACTGCAGGTTGTTTCTACCAGCTCTGAGTATCCTTCAATTTATTGATGTTTCAGAGATAGCGATTTCCGTAACCAGCTTCGTTTCTTTTGATTACCGGGCGGCAGTCTCCTCTGCCCTAGGAGACGTACCTCGGATGGGTCAATCAGGTATCGACCCCGATTCTTTAAGGCTCTTCCTTCCATTCTCTACGGTGACGAATGCTGTGGCCACTTCATGTATATGGTTCAAGCTGTGGTACGTCCAAACACCAGGATTATTTGAGATATATAGCTCTCAGACCAACCATGAACAGGAAATTTCGCAAACACGCCAAAGTCCTTAATTTAAACACAATCGAGCAATCGTCAGCGGATCGGATTTTGGTTTTACTTGCAGAGTCTGGTGTAGTCTACTGTATATTTCAGGTATGATTTGTCACAAGAAGCTTGCCACAAGAATTTCCTCATCGTCAACAGCTGGTAAATGTCATTGTCACATATACTCAAGGTCGCTTGAGTATGACAACGTCAGTCATCTTTCCTATTTACTTTGCCTTCACTGTGAGTAGGATTGAGTATGCTGAGGAGACAGTCTAACTATCTTTTAAGGCGATGTACCCATCAATGGTCGTAGTCTTCATCAACGAAAAGCTTTCTGTTGTGGAAAAATTCATTACGTCCATGGCTCGACAATCTGCCCAGTTGGATTCTATCCCTCGTGAAAGCCTCGGAGAGCGTACAACCTTTCGGTCACAGGATGTAATCAATGAGCACAATGCCTCAGCAATGATTGATGATTTACTATAGCAAGTCAGTATTCCCAATTACTTGCTTAGTTGCATGCACATCTAGGTAATAGCACTTTGAATACAGCATTGGACAAATGTGGTACAAAACACATAAAACATAGTAAAATGCTATGAACAGCACTGACAATGTATAATTAATAATTGCAAAGTAGATCTGGTAATGCATGACATGTAATACAGATATGAAAAATAATGACAACGTGCTTGTCCTCACTGGTATTCTCAACTACTTACAAAAGTGTTTGTTCATCATTCTCAATTACTACGCATGTCATTTATGGCCCAGGTAGCAAAAGAAATACATAGTTTGAAGTCATGGATAAATCCTTAGCATGCTTAGCTTTGGAATATGTTTGTTTTCCTGCACTTGACGACATCAAGTCAGGAAATAGTACAGCTTTATAAAGAACAATTGTCCTGTTTACGACCTTCAGGATAAATATACTTCTACATCATGAGACATAAATGCATAAAGGTTAACATGATACTAATACGAGTAGACGCTGGATAAACATAAGTTCCGAGGGTATAGGAAGTGCCAAGTGAGCAAGATACATGCAGAGCATTAAACATAGCATAAAGAAAACATTGATAGGATAAGTCAACAGATAAGCAAAGTGGGATA